>CABHPQ010169256.1:0-52755 GCA_902168405.1 Peromyscus aztecus
GTGCCCTGTGTTTGTCTGCAGGATTTCCCAGTTATGAGGTAATTATCTGCACTGGATATTGGGTGTATAATAGAATGTACACACAAAGGCCCCTATGGTTTGGCTGAGGAACAGGATGTGTTCTAGGAGAGACTATGACCCTTGCTTCTGGGCTGGAAAAGCAGAGCTGAAAGGAATATGCTGTCCCATCATTTGATCTCTAATCACCTAGTAGGGGAACTGCTAATTCTGAGGCCCAGCTGGGTGGCCCTAGCCAATGTGGGATTCTAGGGAGAGTTAGCAATCAGGAGTACTAGTGGCAGGTAGTTTGTGGGTTTTTTTTTTTTTTCATGATTCTCCTTTGCTTCTGCTGTAGTGAATTGTAAGGAAGACCACAAGCCATGCCATGTTGGGTGTAGGGTGTTAAGAACAGGTCTGCTGAGCTTTCATTTCTGCTGGAATTTGGAGGAACCATGAACCAGACTGTGGTTCTGTTGGTCTATGTAGTGACCTTGGCAGTGGCTATTTTCCACCGAGCCTCCTTATGTATGGATTTCCTGAGGAAGGAAAGACTCTGCAGCCCTGTTATGGGAGGATATGATGCTTATAGTATCACTCTCCAGTGGACACACATGAGCGCTGCTTTTGGTGTGCAATAGGAAGACAAATTTGAAAACTGAAAGTCTGGTTTCTAGAATTTCTGAGCATTGAGTCTCCACATTAAGGTTTGTTTTATAAATGTTACAAATAGTTTAGAAACTTGTAGAAGGAAGTGTTGGGGAATCATCCTTCAGAAACACATGATTAGACTGTTTTAACATGTCTGATACCAGTATTGACCTGATTCTTGGAAGTTCATTTCCATGGAAGAAGTTACTAAGCTGCAGATATATTTCAGGTTTGCCTGTTGTTGGGCAGGTGGATAAGGCAGATTCCAAATCATGTGCCATAATCTATGTGGCAAGAGATAGACATTAAATTATTCTTCTATATCATTTTGTGATTGGGCATCAGTGGGGCTGGGTTTGCCTGAAACTACCGGGAGACATGAGAGTTTTCAGAGCCATAGCATGAGAGTACCTCCATTTGCCAAGAGAGTTCTAGAGCTTGGGGCCTCTCTGCTTGGAAAAAAATATCAGTAGCTGGAGGGTCAGAAATATAATACTGATGGTCACTCTGAGTTAATTTTGTGGAAGTTGTAAATTTCTATACACATAGAATCACAGGTAGCTGGGTAACATTGGTCAAGACAAAACTTTTCCTGGCTGTATTTCCTTTGTTCTTTTGATTAAAAGTTGACTATATTTTCCTGCTTTTGTTGTTGGCTCTTTATATCTCCTTTATTCTTTCACAAATATTGTACAAGTTCTTGATTGTTGCAGCTTTGATGTAAATATAGAAGCCACATGGTGTCAATATGTGTACTATTTTTTGTTTCATAATCCTGGTGAGCATTCTGTGTGTTTCCACTTTGCATGTAGCATTCAAAACAGGAATCCTGTCATAAACTGCTGAGGCATTTCTTTTGATTATATTCAATTCATGCTGCAAATTTACCATACACAACCTCTTAATATTGATGCATTATGTTTCCATGGATCATTTATTTCCTTTATTTATTTACATTTTGTTGTTGTTAATCTGTGGAAGACTTTTATTTTATTGGATAAAAAGTAGTATAAGGCTGAGCAGGTATTCTTCTTGTATAAGTAGTATAAGAAAACATGTATTCTTCTTGAGATAACCTGATTTCATATTCCAATATCCAAGTTAGAGGCTCATAACCACCTGCTACTCCAGATCCAGGGGATCTGACACCTTCTCTTCTTGTATGTCACATGTATGCACATGGAAGACATTGTCTTTCACACATGAACATATACAAAATGTGGAGATGAACTTGTTTTCAAAAGTTCTTCTGACTCATAAAGCAATTAGAGCAAAACAAGTTGTTTTACATGTACAATACAAATAACACACAATTTCTTTAAAAATCTGTTATCTTGCATTTTGTTTGAAAAAGTTTTAATTTCTTCACTCTGATGCAGACTTACCAGCAATCATCAGTCATAGGAAACAAAATGGTACCTAAGTAATCCTAACATATATTATTTTCTTTTTTTAATAAGATAGTGAGATCCTTTTAAACTGCCTTCTCTCTCTCTGTCCTTTCCTTACTCACCTGAACTTTTCTGTTTATATCCCCAACTGCTTCCAATGCATCCATAATATCTACTCTATTTTCTCATCCCAAGGATATCCAAGCATCACCCCTAGAGCAATTCTTCTTACTTTCTTGTAGTTGGAGTTTTCTCTCTGGGTCCAGCCAAGCCCCAGCAGTCTGACAGTCCACCTATAAAATAAGTGTACAGATGCTTATATTATTTAAACTGTTTGGCCTAATGGCTCAGGCTTCTTGTTAACTGTTTTATATCTTAAATTAACCTATTTTTATTAATCTATAAGTTGCCCCTTGGCTTGTGGCTTACCAGTATCTTAACATCTTTTTTATGGTGTCAGCTGGCAGTATCTCTCTCTTTTACTTTTCCCTTTTCTTCTTCCTTTGTCTCACCAATATTTCCTGTCTGGCTACTGGCCAATCAGCACTTTACTTATCAGTTAATCATTTACAGCACTTCCCCTTTTTGTCTTTTTTTTTTTTTTAAAGAATGGTTTTAACTTTAACATAGTAAAATTACATACAACAAAACAATTATCAAAAAACTTAATTACAATTCTCTCACACTCCTAAGCAGTCTGGAAGCCTCTTTATTCTCCTACTATCCCCAGATTGCAAGATGGGACCTTAATATCAAGAACTTTGTTTTAGCTGCTTTTTATACTCAAACTCTGATACAATTTTCCCCCTTCTTAAATTTTGAAAGCTGTATTTGCCTTGAGTTCTTTAACAATTCTGATATTTCTGATAGATTTTTATTAGCCCAATATTTTCACCAAAACTGCTACTATTCAAAGAAGTCAAGAACATAGGTGTTCTTTTATGAAACATATCATTAACTTACTCAGAGGAAAAGCATTTTTGGGATTTAGTAATTTCACTTCATTAGCTTTAATTCCTGATGTTATCAGCTGTGATATTTAGCATTTCTTATAAGGAACTTTCAAGTGTGAAGAAACTCTTTTTTGTAAGACAGCTATACTTTATGAAGTTTGATTCCATCTATAGAGGAGCCATTTCTTTTTGAATGCCTGTTTCCGTTTCTCCTTATTAGATTTGCAAAGGAATTACTCATTGCAGGCTGTTTGTTCAAAAGGAAAAAAACTTTTTTAAATTTTGCATGCTTCTTCATATCTTGAACAATGTTCAGTGTATAAACTGCTTTCTCTTGTTTTAAGGATTTTAAAGTGGCTTGTTGATAAATGGTTTCTAGTTAGAAGCTGTCCCTTTACCCAAATTTATCACTTCAGGATGAGGGTGAAATTTCCATTGAACTACTGTAACGCTCTTAGCAAAAAATTGCACAGCTATTAGGGAAAATAAGGTATTTTCCGCAATGATCCCCCAAACCGGCAAATCTCCATATCCTTTCAATTTTTCATTGGAACTGACATTCAAACTCTGAGATGATTTTCATTTTTCTTTTCAAAGCTGTACTTTAAGTTTACTATGGATGTCTTTTTGAGCTGAAAAGTTTTTACAAGCAATGTCGCTATCTTTAGCAGAAAAACTACATTTCCCAGAATTCATTTCTCTTCTTCAGCTCACTGTTACGAGCTAGCTTATGGACTTCATTTCCCATAGTTCTTTTCGGGTCCAGGAGTCAACTTCCTATTCCTTTTTACTGGGCTTACTTTCAAAATTTTTGCTTTTGCAACCGAAGATTTGAACCAAGCATTTCGAATTTTCAGTTATGGGACATTGGGAGATTTCTGTTCTCTCCTCAGCTGTCTTCAATAGGTGTCTCTTCTTGATTTGACACTGGCCCCAAATCCGAACATCACCTGCCTCATTAGCATGCATTTGAGGTGGGCATTTCTGATAGCAACTTTTCTCGGGCCTTGTGTTTGCCTTAGCCAGTCAGTGAAAAACAAAAGCATTTACAAGAGAGCTTTTCCATAGCTCCTTCAGAGAGATTTTCTCCCACTGATCTTTTATCTCATTTTGCTTTTTCCTCCTCCTACCCCAGATGCAGAACTCCAGAGATCTCAGGCTGCTGCTCTGCTTCTCTGTTAGCTGCTTTTGGAGATAGGGGCTCCCCCCCCCCAATCTGCTTCAAACTCTAGCGTCTTTCTCAGGTCATGAAATTTCTGGGGAGGAATATGTCCCTTCTCTGTTTCTTCTTCAGAGAGTCTTTCTCTCCAACAGTTCCCAGTTTGGTCTCAGTTTAGTTCCTCTGCCCCAGAAACAGTTTTCCAATGCAACAGTGGCAGCTTTTCCTGCTACTGAAGGTAGGGGCTTTTTGTCTGTCTCTATTTTTAAGGTCTGTGTGGTTTGCATACAGATTGAAAATCAAGCTTCTACTTTTCTAACAAGGGAGGTTTTTGCCATCTCTAAGCTCAAATCAGGCCTTCACCTGTCCCAATTCCCCAGTGGGTTGCATTTGTTTGTTTGTGTGCTCAAGGACAGAGCTTATGTCAGAGGCAATCACTCCTTAGGGCTAGATTCTCTCATCTCACCAGGAGTTAGGTCAAACAAAGCTTTTCTTATAAGGATGCTCTCTGATTGAAAAAACACTTTACTCCTGGATAGTTCTGCCCCAGCTGGGCTCTTTCCCCAGAGAGCATTCCTGACTACGCAGAACAACTGCAGATGCAGTTCAGGTTTACTGTTTTCCCAGAAAGGTCTTTTCTCTGATAGGAAAGTTTTTCTCAGAGAGATTTTGTTTCAAAGCTGTGGACACTGCATAGTCCCACCTGACAACCTGGGACTTGCAGGAAAACGGACAACTGTGACTTTCCACCGGTTTTAGCTTTGTTTGTTCATTAGCAGTTTTCCCCAGGGGTCCTGCACCTTCCTACCTCATCTCTATGCACCAGGAAGTTCACAACTGCATGAACTCTAGTATCCCCAGAATGCACTCAAACTCAGAGGCACTTGGCTAGTTGCTTCTCAGTTGTTGGTTAAGCTAGGATTCAATGCTTAGCAGAGTTTGCATTGCTTCAGGGGAATCTCTGCTTTAGGGCAATAAGGAGCTCCTTTTCATTCTGAAATGCTCACTCAGAAACAAAACCCTTGATGCCTCAGCTCAGCTGTAACTGAAAAGCTTGGCGTTTTGTTTTTCACACGTAAATAGTTTCCTGCCCTATTGGGCTCTCTGTAGCTCTTTACCCGTACTCTCCCAAGTGTTTCCCTCAGTAGACTCCTACCCACTGTCTTTTAGTAGGTTGAAGAGACAGAGCTTAGAGGAAAGGTTTTTAGGAACTTGTCCCTGTCTCCTGCATTACAGGGAGGATTTTTCTGGCTTGAACAACAGAATTTAGGGAGATTTTGCTGTCTTAAGGTTTGCTGTTTTTCTTTTTCTTTTTTTCTTTTTTGTTTTTCGAGACAGGGTTTCTCTGTGTAGCTTTGTGCCTTTCCTGGAACTTACTTGGTAGCCCAGGCTGGCCTCGAACTCACAGAGATCCGCCTGTCTCTGCCTCCCGAGTGCTGGGATTAAAGGCGTGCGCCACCACCGCCCGGCTTGTTGTTTTTCTTTAGAGCCAATCACAGGTGGTCCCCATACTGATATCTTCAGGTGATTCTAATTTTTGTCCTTCTGAGAGAGTTCTGAAAGGCTTTAGTTTTTAAGTTTTTTAAGAGAGCTTTTAGTTTGAGAGAGAAAGATTAAGGCTTTTTAGAGAGATGTTTCCCCCCAAAATTTTCCAAGAAAAGCTTTTTAGTTTAAGAGAAAGATTTTTTTTTTCCCAAGAGAGGAAGACCAACTTTTCTCAAAACTTTTGAACTTAAACTCTTTGGCTTCTTACACCCGCACTTTTGCCTCAGGGAGAAATCACTCCCCCTGCCCCTTGGCTTTAGCATTTTAGCTGTCCCTAGGCCAAAAGCTTTCATAGGAAACTTTTTTTCTTCCTGATAAGCTCAAAGAAGAGCTTTTTTTACTACCTGTAAAGCTCAAAGAAAGAATTTTTCCCCCAGTTTGCGTTCATAGACCCCAAAAATTAAATTTTTTTCTACACAATCTTACACTTCTAAGTTTTCCTACACTATATTACTACTGTTAGTTATTTGCGCTGTTACCCTGCAAGGAAATGTCACGAAACATGACAGAATCCGCTAATAAGAGTTCATTGAGAGGAAAGGGACAGAAAGTGACCAGGCCTGTGGGAAACAAGTGTACGGAGAGGGAGAGGGAGTCTGGGACATGGCAGCGGTTTTTAAAGGCGGGGCATGTACAGGTCGACGTAGATGACGCAGCCACGCTGCGTGCTTGCGTGGCCACGTGACGTCATGGATCCTGGTCAAGCAAGACGCCTTGACCTGGAAATGGCTATCTTGACCTAGAACTGGCTAGGCAGAAGTGTCCAGGTCCATCGGGCGTCCTGGTTACAAGAGACGCCCTGACCCAGAAATGGCTATCCTGACCTGGAACTGGCTAGGCAGAAGTGTCCGCCGGGCATATGCAAACACGCCCGCCCTTGGGGCGTGTTGTGAACCCTTCAAATACACTATAACATATTTTTCACAGATAGAAATTAAGAGATAGAAGATTGAAATTTTGATAGAAGAGATTTTTGCACTGCAGCATTGGACATCCTTCCAGTCCATTTTTTCCTTTTCTCTCGAGGATAAAAATCCCTGCCCCTTATTAATATTCATATTCCATTACAACACCAGACATGTCCCCTTTTTTTCACTGGCAGGGCCTGACAATGCACTTTAGCCAAAAACTCTGTAATAGAATTATTATTTCCCTTTGCCTTTAGTCCCTATTACTTTGCCTTTAGTTCCTGTTCATTTGTCTTTAGTCCCCCCCACACACACACCTTTTTTTCTTTAGTCTCTGTTCATGGTGCCATTCTGTGGGGTGTTTACCCACCAACTCCCAGTTCCCCAGAGTTTTCTTGAGTGCGAGCAGCAGGAAATATTAGATAGAAGGATTTAGATTGTGGCGATAAACAGATAGAAAATAAAGGATAGCCTCAAGAGGGCCTGGAACCTATTCCAATGAACCCTCTTTGTCTCTGCCCTAAGGTATTTATAGAAATGCCAAGGGGTGAGCAAAAGACTTCCCCCCAGCACAGTCAAGTGCAGACAATCTTAGACACCTTCACTCAGGCCTATGGTCCAATCATCCTCTTTATGCAGACCTGCTGGATAAAGCCACTATGTCAGGGACAAGGACAGAACCTCTAGTTAGTGGAAAAATACAGACCCCCATAAGACAGGGAACTAGATCATCTTACAGTCAGGCTGCCTAGCAACAGGACATTGAATAAGAGCCCTTGATCTTTTCACCCTGTAAACATCCTGTTAGCTTGCTCCACCTTATGCAGATAACAGCCTCTTGCTCCCCCCACCCTGCAGGAACTATATAAAACCTCCTGGAGAAAAATAAAGTGGCACCTTGATCAGAAATCTTGACTTGGTGTATTTCCTTTGTGTCTCCTGTCCTAACATTCCGTCCTTAGGGTGGTCGAGAACCTATTGAAGCCCTGCTGGATGGGGCACCACTAGGAACCTGAAAATGGCCTCCCACACCTCCATCATGTGCTGGTCCTGGAAACAAAAAAGATTCAAAATCTAAGGTCATACATTCTTAGTTTGTGGTTATAGTTCAGCATTGTTGCAGGCATCTATCTATGTTTGGCAGAGTCAGAAATCCAGTGAGGAGACTGTGAGAGTTTATTACCATGAAGCTGTGAGGATTGAAGTCTGATGTTGGTTGTTTCTCTTTTTTAATCTTTGCTCTTTTGGGGGGCTGTCACCCAGCTCTCAAAAATCACACACAGAGGCTTTATTATTATTATTATTATTATTTTCAATTTTTTGAGACAGAGTTTCTCTGTGTAGCATTGCGCCTTTCCTGGAACTCACTTGATAACCCATGCTGGCCTCAAACTCACAGAGTTCCACCTGGCTCTGCTTCCTGAGTGCTGGGATTAAAGGCGTGTGCCACCACTGCCTGGCTAAATTATTTTTTTTATATGCATTGTTTTTACCTTCATGCATGCCTGTGTGAGGGTGTTGTGTCTCCTGGAACTGAAATCACAGACAGCTGTGAGCTGACATGTGGGTGCTGGAGAGATGGCTTAGTGGTTAAGAGCACTGGCTGCTCTTCCAGAGGACCTAGGTTCAATTCCCAGCACCCACATGGCAGCTCACAACTGTCTGTAACTCCTGTTCCAGGGGATTCAACACCCTCACACAGACATAGATGCAGGCAAAACACCAATGTACATAAAATACAAATATAAATAAGGTTTATTTTTTATTATAAATGCCCAGCATTAGCTTGGCTTATTTCTAGCCAGCTTTTCTTAACTTAAATTATCCCATCTACCTTTTGCCTCTGGGCTTTCATTTTCCTCTGTTCTGCATGATGGATTCACAACACGCCCCCATGGTTGAGCATGTTTGCACATGCCCGGTGGACTTAGACACTTCCGCCTAGCCAGTTCCAGGTCAAAATAGCCATTTCCGGGTCAAAGCGTCTCGCGTGACCAGGACACCATGGCTTTGAATGGTTGCATAAGAGCGCACAATGCAACCATGTGATCTGCGCATACATGGAGTACCTATATCAACCTGTGTACGTGTGCGCCACCCAGCCTTTATAAGCCAGTACCATATTCCTGGCTCTCTCCTTCTTCTTCTTCTTCTTCTTCTTCTTCTTCTTCTTCTTCTTCTTCTTCTTCTTCTTCTTCTTCTTCTCCACACATGTGTCTCTCCACAGTCCTGAGCATTCGTCTGTCTCTTTCATCTTAATAAAACTCTTGTTAGTGGATTCTGTCTTGTTTCGTGACATTTCCTCACAGGGTAAGAGCGCCACTAAATAACTAACACTGCATACCTTTCTTTACTTCTTATTCTGTGGCTTGCTGTGCAGCTGGGTGGTTGGTTTCTTGTGTCCTCTCCTTTTCTTGCTCCTTCTTCCTTTTTTCCTCCCAGATTTCTCCTCCCATTTATTCTCTCTGCCTGCCAGCCCTGCTTGTACTTTCCTGCCAAGATACTGGCTAGTCTACTCTTTATTAGACCATTAGATCAGGTGCTTTAGACAGGCAAAGTAACAAAGCTTCATAGAGTTGAACAAATGCAACATGAAAGAATGCAACATTTCTTTGTATCACTGAAATAATTCTTCTACAGCATAGACAAATATAACATATTTTAAAATAATATTCCACAATAGCATGGCTTTCAATTTAAGACCACAAAATGTTGAGATACCTAAGCTATGAGATATCTTCCAAAGAAAGCTATCTGCATATAGGGAGTGGATGTAACCAAAGAAAGAGATGTATGAGAAGTTTCAGGGATTGGGCCATTTAAGCACTTTAAAACTAAAGCACCATGCATCTGAGACAGAGATACATGAATTGATGTTTGTCCTGCTGTGCTTCAGTCTTGCCTCGGTCCAATCTTCCCTCACTGGGTCTCCATTTCTCTGTATTGGAATTTGAATGGTATTCTGTGCCATTGTATGTTGGAAAGATGTAACCAATTTTCTGATTTTACATGATGTCACTGTCAAGAATGTTAGAAGAGACTTTGGACAGTTGAACAGTATAGGGGCTATTGCAGATTATGAGGGTCATTGAAGTGACTAAATGCATTTTAATCTTGGATGATCATGAGCCTATAGTTACCTGCGTCAGAATGTAGTTGATTGAATGGAACACCTACCAAATAGGATGATGTATTTAAATGTGTGTCTCTCCTTGGTGACTTTCTTTCAATCGCTTGTGAAACTTCTAGTAGGAGGAGCCTTTCTGGATGAAATTACTCACTGGTGGTATGATATGCATCTCTATATTCTCAACTCATTTCCTATTCCTATTGCATTCCTTTATTGGTGTTTGGCAAGGACTAAAATGTTTAAAGTCCACAAGACATTCTTGATGGGCTCACAATAACACCCATCTATTAGATGTTAAATTTGACATCTATATTTGGTCTCCAGAATGATGAACTCACAATAATACTTCACACTCTTTCATTCCTGTTTCATCTGCCAAAAGTCAGCATGATGCTCTTTCCATGTGGCTTCTGGATAGGGAGAGGAGAGGTATTTAGCATCATTTAGAGGGTTAAAGCAATCATGGGCTTGTCTTCCTTGGCTGTGTGCAGGTGTTCAGTGAGCCAAGATCTGATATCTCACATCTGGGTAAAATATTTTTGTGAAGAAGAAAATATCAGTGAGATTGGTTATCTAAATCATATCTCACGTAGAGTGAGATCCCTTAGGTTGTTACCAATTCTTAGTCTTTGGTTAAACATTCCTGCTGCGTGCTGAAGACCATGCATGTGGCCAAAATTAATTTTTCTTTCTGTGTTGTCAAGACCAGTTGAACAAGTAGTCTTAAGGGTCGCTTGGGTTTGAGAGGAATCTCAGACTATTCTAGCCTTTCATTTATCAGTTGTCCATCAATGTGAGGATAAGTCAAAGGCTTTGTTTTATGTACTGTGTCATCTTTTCAAGTCTTGAGTAAATCTTTCCCACATTGATCCTCCTTTTGTAGACTAGACAATGTTTAAAATTCATTACATGGTGTCTCTATGATCTCTAGGAATAATACAAGTTATCAATGGTTTTTTTCCCCAGGGACCTGATTGACCTTGTAGGAAAGAGGAGAAATATTTCCCTTATAGTCCCTCTAACCACATTAGAATAGCTTCCAAGAATGATTATAAAAGACCCAAAAGATCAGTATTACACCATTTTGGTACTTTTAACTACTGTATATTATTTCAATATCAAAATATAACTCAATAAACTTTTGGTTGACATACCTTTTAGCCAGTACCTGAAATAGTTGATATATGACCTTGCCAAATTTAATATATGACCTCCAAATATCATCATTAATATACCTTAAACAACTTTCTCACATCTTCATAATTTGCAAAACCTTTTTAGTCTTCTTTATTCTGAAGCCATCCATCATCTTAATATATGTAAATCCTTTCCTGAGGCCATTTCCATGTTTACATTCTTCTAATATTTTTTTTCTTAATGTACCAATTCCTTTTTCTAATTCCATGAGACATGAGAACATTAACAAATATATTTATGATCTGTTGTGAGAATTTTCTCACTAGTGGTGGGGAACAAGGCAATGTCTATATCATCTTCATAAGTCCCAGTGACATTGCAAAAGCATTTTCACAAATGTCATCCCGGGAAATCAAAGAGTTCTTTGAGCTTACTTATTGAACATGGTTGAAGAGATACTTAAAGGAGTTGAATACTGAAGTAGTTTGAATAAAAATTGCCCCCATAGTCCCATATAAAGTAGCAATATTAGGAGATGTGGCCTTGTTTGAGTAGGTGTGGTCTTGTTGGAGGAAGAATGTCATATTCACTACATCCTGCCTACTGTTCTGGATGTAGAACTCCCAGCTCTTTCTCCAGGACCATGTCTCCCTGCACATCACCATGCTTCCTGCCATGATGATAATGGACTAAACCTTCTAGAAGTGTAAGCCATCCCCAATGAAATGTTTTTCTTTATAAGAGTTACTGTAGTCATGGTGTTTCTTAACAGTAATAAAAACTCCAAGATACCCAAAAGTGACCATACTGGAATGTCTTCACTCAGTATATACAATGGTTCTCCCATAGCTAAATATGTGTTACTCACCTTTTCTCTACTGTTCCACCGTCCATATACTCTAGTATTACATTACATTTCTCAGTGTTGAAAGGAGATAAGCCTGAAAGCACTCAAGGTAAATACCCACTTTGAAAATGATCTTGTCATTTATACAAATAGAGAATCCACCTTCTTTCTAGTATTTTCCAGGCTATGTACTCTAGCTCCTCCTGCAAACCACAAGGTCACATGTCATTATGGCTGAATTGCTCACTGTTGGTTGGGAAAGAGGCTGTATACTCAGAAGGAAAGGAGAGCTCCTTCTATGATGGAATATCAATGGTCAGCAAACCTGGTGGTGGCTATCCTCTTAAGCAGGCAAAACTGATCATAGGAAGGTGAATATTGTTTGTCTTAATATAGTGCTGAGCAACAAGAATTAAATCAAAGAGTTGAATAAAAACTGTGTCTAAAATAATGAAATAAATTACTATAACCTAGGTACAATCAGTTAAACTAAACCTGAAAGAAAACATAAGACAGTCTTCATATACTACATGGCATCACTATTATAACCATGCTTTTGGTTTTTAATGGGTGTATGTTGGCAATACAAAGAAATACATAACCAAAAATTATAGAATTGATGTGCACAGGCTTCAGTACAACACAACTAAAAATCCTTCTTTTTTTTTTTTTTTGGTTTTTCGAGACAGGGTTTCTCTGTGTAGCTTTGCGCCTTTCCTGGAGCTCACTTGGTAGCCCAGGCTGGCCTCGAACTCACAGAGATCTGCCTGCCTCTGCCTCCCGAGTGCTGG
This sequence comes from Peromyscus aztecus, assembly GCA_902168405.1. Lineage (NCBI taxonomy): Eukaryota > Metazoa > Chordata > Mammalia > Rodentia > Cricetidae > Peromyscus > Peromyscus aztecus. The sequence continues at coordinate 12,510 of CABHPQ010169256.1, forward strand.
GATTAAAGGCGTGCGCCACCAACGCCGGCTCTAAAAATCCTTCTTTAAACTATAATGCCCTAGCTTATGATAGAAAGATCTTTTTACAGAGGGTCTCTCTATCTTCTCCATGGATAAGCATCCTGTTACCTGTTTTGTTATGGACATGTGATTGATAACAGAATACAAAAAAGGGTGAATGAATATTTACATATTAGCATCCTAATCTTTATAGCCCTGGTTAACCTACTACTTATATTTGGGTTATTTTAGTAGCAGCCTGCCCTTAGCTAAATTCTACATTGTGTGACTATTTCCTAATCATTGTTAAATCCTTTCTATCACCAATTCCACCCTCATATAACTACAGCTTAGTAGTAGAGTGATACCCAGTACATGAGATGAGTATTTAACTCCAAATGAGTCCTACATCTAAACGGAAAATTCAAAATGCAGAACTTCTAGAAAACACTAGATACTAGGCCTCTTTGAGCTTGGCAACCTGTGTAGGCCTTGGAAGGTTTCTGTAAAGACCCTGATGTATTGAGAAAGAAACAGGCCTCGTTCCCTAAAACAGGGAATATGCTTTGTAGAGCTGGTAAATGTTTGAGGCCAGGATCTTTGGGGTGGGGGGAAGGCTTATGATCATGAGACTCCACCTCTTTCTACACATGGGGCTATGATTATCAGTCCCAAGGATATTGTGGACATTGTTTATAATGTCCTTGAGTTATCCTGTGTTCCTCTTGTACAACATTGTCTGATTTGCCTCCTTCTGAATTTATATACTTCCTTTGAAAACTGAACCCATTGGTTTACATTAGCAAGTAGCTTGCTGTTGAATTTGGTACAAACCTCTAGCCACCTGTACTAGGTTTGTCCTTAGGTTGGAAGCCAGGGCTGGGAATTACTTTGATTTGTGACTTCAGCTCACTGGTCTTGTCACTCAGGCCATACTGTCCAATCAGAGCCTCCAGAAAACCTACCAGTCAGGTGGGAGGGCACTTCCAAGAGCCATGCTTCTGGCTCAGCTCATCTCCTGAGGAAGTCAGAAGTTGTCTTGTATGTTGTGCCTTGTTGTCCACTGTGGGGAGAGTGCAAGTCAGCTTGTCGACTGCACTATGGTGATTGAAGACCTGCTTTTCATACACAGGGTGGTGGGGCTGGCCTTGGGGAGTGAGGGACCATTGTCCCCATGTCAGGAGGAGTGGCTGGCCATGGTGAGTGAGGGGCTGCTGTCTTCCAACTAGGTGGGCTAGCTGAGCTGAGGGAGCTGGTATGTTGGGTCCTTCCATTGTTGGATGGAAGGCAGTGGCTAGACAAAGAGTTTGTCATGTTCCTGCTGGTCCTATGTGGCCCTTGCAACTCCCTGCGACAGGGTAGCAGCCTCTGAATAATGTCACTGTGAAAGGACCAAGCAGATGCCATAACAGGCTGCTCAGTCTTCTCTCAGAGATCAGGCCTCAATTTCAGTTTCCTGAGACTTGAGCAAGCAGTCTCTGGTAGGGCCGTGAATGGGGCCCCTCACCAACTTAGAGTTACAGAGCCTGGACCACTGAGCCAGCCCCCACAGTCAGTATGTGCTTGACCATCCAGCCCCCATGGCGGCTCAAGGACAAAGCCTGGGACTTGTGCTGGGCTGCCCCCAAAATGATAATTGTAAACCAGGATTCCTAAGTGCAGATAAGAACTTAGACCCCTTTCTTCCCAGGTGGCTTTATCAGCTACAGAAACTTAAGAGAACACAGAGTCAGGATATTCAAACATCTGGCAGAGGCTAAGTGGTCATAAAACATCCCAAAGTTCCCGGACCCCGGAGATGGGTTGTAAGACTCCCGACAGGGCAAACAGATAAGCTAAAATAAGACCAAGTCCAGGCCTGGGAAAACCTGGACCAATCAAGGATGGACCCATACTAACCCCCCCCCCCAAGAGATTTTATGGGTTTTGCCTATAAAAACTAACTTCCCCAAGAAAGGGCAAGCTCCTCCCAGCCTCACTGCTAAGAGTGAGTGCTTGGGATCGAGCTTCCCTGACCATGGCTTGTAAGAATAAACCTTGCTTTTGCATTCTGTACCTAAAGTCTCTGGTGGCTTCTTTGGGGACGTGATCTGGGCATAACAACTGTGCTGGCTGTGTCTGTGCAGACCAATGGGATCAGGATTGTGCTTAGAAACATCCTTGTTTTTGACATCACTGCGAAATCATGTTGCCTGTAGTGCTTGGATTGTCAATATGGAAGGCAGATCTGCCAAACTCAGAGAGCCCTGGTCTCTCTAGTAACTTCCAGACGTTCTGCAGTTCTAACATTTAACATTTAGATTTAGGATCTGTCTAGAGTTAATTTTGTGGAACTTGAAAATTATATTTCGTGTTTAGAATAGCACTCCACTACTAAACTGTGATGTAGAAGAGTAGAATTGGTCATAATAGAACCCAGAAGATAAGGATTTACTCATTTTTAGGAGACATTAAGTCACAAAGTAAAATTTAGGTGAGGGAGGGCTGCATCCCAAATACTTCAAGATAAGTAGTATGCTAATCATGCCTGTTAGAGAATTATATGATAAGATGGAAATGTTCATTATTCAGGATTAAACAGGTTTAAAGCTACATTCCCATAACAAATGAGACAGCCTTGATTTACAACCAGCAGAAAGGACCATCCCTCCATTAAAAAATAAGCCTCTCAATGCTGCTCAAGGAAACATTAAAGGGTCACAATCAACATTAAGTCCTGGTGTGCCATGAAGGTACACTAATTCTAGAAGAACTGCATCTCTAGTTTTTTTGAAAAGCAGTTTTGAGTCAAGGTCTCCAACCTTGAATGACATGGACTTGAAAGGCTGTTGGTAGCCCCGCAGGGCATTGCCCTTCCATTCCTCCTTACTAACCACCCTAAATTCTCAGATTACAGGTCTGCAGCACTAAAGAGTTCTCCAGTTACCAGTTGGAGTCACATAGTGTGCTGTCTATTGCAGTAAGGGAAAAAAGATTTATGTGTGGATCATGTCTTCTCCCTTCAGTAGAGAAGAGGAGGAATGGTGTACTGTGTACACTGCAGGGGGAAACAGATTAGACAATACCTAGATCACAGACTGAAGTTTAAGGCAGGAAGCTACAGAGATCTCTATCATAAAGAGGGCTTGGCAGGTTGCTCAACACATATCCTTCATGGGGCTGACCTGAGTTCAGATCAAAGCACCCAAATTAGTAGGCCCATAAGTACCTGCTGGTTCAGGTTCAGGGGATATGATAGCCTCTTTTCTTGTTTGTCACCTATACACACATGGAAGACATTCTCTTGAACATACAAATGTACTCATAAAAATGGTGATAAATTTGTTTTCATATGTTCTTGTGACTTATAAAGCAATTAGAACAAAACAAGTTGCTTTAAGTGTATAATACAAATCATACATTGTTTCTTTAAAAAATCTGTTATCTTGGATTTGGTTTAGAAAAATTTTCCTTTCTGCACTTGGGCATAGACTTACATCTGATCATCAATTATAAGAAAGTGATCCTAACTTTTTTGAACAAGAGGTAGATATATTAGCAGAGTTAGTATAGAAAAGTTGTATTTTATTATGCTGATGGTCATCACATAAGGTTCCCACTCTAAATTCCCAACTATGGTCTTAAGCCTACATTGCCAATTCTGCTCATCTGGGCAATATATCTTAGCTGAAGTTCAGGTCCAGTCTCTAACAGAAGTCTCTGATTCAAGGGTCAGGACCCTGGCAGCAATGCTCTAGTCACAGGGCTGATTAAGGTGTTGTCTTTACACATCTACAGAGCAGAACATTGTTCTTGGACTCTGCTTATGTACCATCCAGTGGGCATCATGGGGTACTAGGATTGTGTCTGGTTATCTGAAGTGGATGATATACCTGGGTTCTGGTTATCAGGTACAACCTTGGGTGAAGTGTGGACTAGCATCCATGGTCTCTTAGTGTCTACAGGTTCTATCTAGGACCTTCTGGCTTTTACAGTTTTTTATTGAGAAGTTAGGTGTAATTCTGACAGATGTGCTTTTATATGTTTTGTGTTTTGATTATTATGTGTCAAGGGAAGTTTTTTTTGGTCTAGTCTACTAGGATTCTTTTAGCTTCTTGAACCTTCATAGGCATGTCTTTCTTTAGGTTGAGAATGTTTTCTTCAGTGACTTTGTTGAATATATTTTCTATGATTTTTATCTAGAATTCTTCTCCTTTTATCTTTATTATTCTTAGGTTTGGTCTTTACATTGTGTCACAGATTTCATGGATATTTTGTGTTAAATATTTGCTGGATTTAACATTTTCTTTTACTGATTAATCTATTTCCTCTATGGTATTCTCAATGCCTGAGAGTCTTTCTTTCTTCTCCTGCATTCTGTTGTTTTGCTTGCATCTGTAGTTCCTGTTTGTTTATTCAGATTTTCCTTTTCCAGAATTACTTCACTTTGTGTTTTCTTTATTGCCTCCATTTCAATTTTCAAGTTCTGAACTATTTCTTTCACCTGTTTGATTGTTTTATTTTGGTTTCCTTAGCTTTCTTTAAAGGATTTATTGATTTACTCCAATTTTTTTGTTGGTCTTTTTCTCCATTTCTTTAAGGGAAATTTTCATTTCATCCTTAAGGGTCTCTATCATTTTCATAAAGTTATTTTTAAGGTCATTTTCTTCTGGGTCATCTGCATTGGGATGCTCAGATCTTACTGATGCGGGATAACTAGTTCTGGTGATGCCATATTGCTTTTTATATTGTTGAATGTGTTCTTACATTGCCCTCTACCCATTAATTCCTTCAACCCATACAGTTTGAGCTCCAGGTCACTCTTCTTCCAATTGGTACATGTGGGGCCTGTGCCTTCTGTGGTTTTGGGTGCCTCAGGTAATGGTTGTTAGGGGTCAGGGGAGGAGATTGCTGCCCAGTCTCTGGGGCTCTGGTTACTGTGAGGAGGGGCATGGAATGTGCCTTTGGAGCCCAGGGGCTAGAGAAATGGGCTGTCCAGCCAGGAGGTCAGGGACTCACTTCTTTTCTCAATTGGTGCAGGAGTGGAACATGGCTTCAGTGGTCACTGGTACCACAGGGGGATGCTTGGTGAACCCTGTTCAGTATTTATATGTGTGTATAAGAAGTTATACTGCCTCTTTGATGAAATCTAGATGAATAAATTTAAAAAGCTAGAATACAATATCAATGATGAAATACCTTAATCATGCTTTTTAGTAAAGCCAAACTTATAACTGTTTAAGATTTATCATCACTTTAATGTATGTGGCAAATAATCTACTTTGCTGTTCAAATATGAAATCATTGCTACTCATGGGCTTCACACATCCAATAAGTATATTTATAGTATCAGCCATTTTTTGTGTTCTAAAGGGACTTTCTAAGCTGGGCGGTGGTGGTGCACACCTTTAATCCCAGCACTCTGGAGGCAGAGGTAGGCACATCTCTGTGAGTTTGAGGCCAGCCTGGGCCACAGAGTGAGTTCCAGGAAAGGCACAAAGCTACACATAGAAACCCTTTCTTGAAAAACAAAAACAAAAACAAACAAACAAAAAACAAAAAACAAAAAAAGTAAAGGTACTTTTGGTCCCAACTACAGTGTTATAAGGAAAGAAGGTTACTAAATGACTGTATGATGGTTTTTCAACTATCAGGGAATGACTAAGTCATTTGGGAACATGACAACTGCACCAGGTTCTGTGTAATTAGACAATGGTTGATTTGTACTGTCTGTCAGCCCCTGGGACAGAAGAAGAGTGCAGCTCACCTAGGTCCACATATGATATTAATTTCAAGACCTACATGTCCAAGTTGCAGGATGTCTTATTTGAACACACATTACTCTGGATAACTAAGAATTACTACAGATTTTTCTAAATCATGACTTGGGGATGTGGGATTTTTTTTTCAATTACAGTGCTGAAATCTAATTTTCTTTTAAAACTATTTTTTTTTCTCTACTGATAATGAGTTCCTTGAAGGTGGAGACTCAGAAGCCTCTACATTCATCACAGTGCTAGGCAAAAAAAAAAAATGCAGATATCATTAATCAAATAAAAATCAATCAGGATTCTGGCAAAGGCACAGGACAGGAAGTCAAATGAAAAATTAAGTGTTTAAACAGTCCCTAAAAGTCCCTCTTGTAGAATATTATTTCAAGGTGTACTACATTTGTTTGTGCTGTGGAACATTTGTTTAATGATGCAAAGATGTGTTGCATTATTTTATGTTGCATTTGTTAAACTCCATGAAGCTGTGTTACTGTGCCTGTCTAAAATACCCAATGATCTAATAAAGAGCTGAATGGCTAATATTGTGACAGGAGATAAGAATAGGTGAGATGGCATGTACTTAGAATAAGAAGAAAGAGAAATCTAGGGACAGAAAAAAGAGCAAGAGAACAAAGAAAGAAGGATGCTAGGGGCCAGCCACCCAGCCAATCATGGCATAAGAGTGAAAATAAGATTTAGAGAAGTAAGAGGAAGGTCAAAGCCCAGAGGCAAAAAGTAAATGGGATCATTTAAGTTAAGAAAAGCAGGCTAGAAACAAGCCAAGTGATGACCAGGCATTTATACGAATAAGCCTCTGTGTGGGTATTGTTTATTTGGGAGAGGTGAGTGGTAGGCTCCCAAGAGCAAAGGACCCTCAAAGACCCAAAATGGTAAAAACAACCAACAACAAGACCCTGATGGGTGATGGTGCTTTGTATGCTGTAAATATGTTGCTCTGATTGGTTGATAAATAAAATGCTGATTGGCCAGTAGCCAGGCAGGAGGTACAGGCAGGATAAGCAGACAAAGAGAATTCTGGGAAGAGGAAGGCTGAGTCAGTAGATGCAGCCTGCTGTCCAGGAAGCAGTATGTAATGACACATAGGTAAAACCATGCAACACACGGAAAATATAGATTAACAGAAATGGGTTGAGTTTAAATTTAAGAGCTAATCAGTGGTAGGCCTGAGCTAATGGCCAAGTGGTTTTAATTAATGTAAGCCTCTGTGTGTTTACTTGGGTCTGAGTGGCTGTGGACTGCAGGGCCACAGGAGCTGGGCAGGACCAGAAAAACTTTCAGCTACAAGACCCCTTCTTGCAGCCCTGGAAATAATTGCTGGCATTGTCACTGGAACAGTAAGACTGACTACTTCTCTATCTATTATCAGTTTTCTTCTCCGTTTATCCAAGATCTTTAACAGGTGGCTCAGATCATTCTCACCCTCGAGGGCCAAATATATCCAGTAGCATGTTGGCCTCCATGCTGCTATAAAATATGCAAGGATTAGGTTTATTAACAGCAAGAGAGATAGTCTTTGTATCTTTCTCAGGGAGGAATGTTGCTTTTATGTCAACTTGTGAGTTATAGTTAAAAATATAATCTTTTATCTCCAGATGGATCTCCAAACATGGAAGAAAGAGCTCTATTCATCTGGCCAGTAGATGACTGACAGTCCAATATGCAACTGAATACTATCCTTCTTAAGCACATTTCTTTTCTTAATCCTACTATTCACAAAGTTGTGGTGGTATTGTATTCCCCAAAATATTATGCACCCTAATAAATTTATCTGGGGTCAGGGAACAGACAGCCACTAGATACAGAGGCTAGAAAATGGTGGCACTCACACCTTTAATCCTAGCATTCCAGAGGCAGAAATCCATCTGGGATCTCTGTGAGTTCAAGGCCACACTGGAAACAGCCAGGCATGGTGACTCACGCCTTTAATCCCAGGGAGTGGTGGTAGAAAGCAGAAAGGTATATAAGGCATGAGGACTAGAACCTAGAGGCATTTGGCTGGTTAAGCATTCAGGCTTCTATCAGCAGTTCAGCTGAGATTCATTCAGATGAGGACACAGAAGCTTCCATTCTGAGGAAACAGGACCAGTTGAGAAGTTGGCCAGGTGAGGTTAGCTGTGGCTTGTTCTGGTTCTCTGACCTTCCAGTGTTCACCCCAATAACTGGCCTCAGGTTTGATTTTATTAATAAGAACCTTTTAAGATCCATGCTACACAAAGTATTCACTTATAAACCTTATATTCTTGTTTTCTAGATTTCTTTAACAACAGATTCAAAAGATTTCTTTTATTTTAAACTTTAAATCTTTAAAAAAATTTTAAAAGATTTATTTATTATGTATGTATACAGTGTTCTGCCTGCATGTATGCCTGCAGGCCTGAAGAGGGAACCAGATCTTATTATAGCTGGTTGTGAGCCACCATGTGGTTGCTGGGAATTGAACTGAGGACCTCTGGAAGGACAGCTAGTGCTCCTAACTGCTGAGCCATCTCTCCAGCTCCCTCCAAAAGATTTCTTACAAGACTTTTAATCAGTTGTTGTTATTATAGGATTACCAGCCCCTATGTATGGAGCCAGAGTCCTACAACCGCTGATGATATCCTAATGGCAAAGATCAAGTTTGCCCCAAGGATTTCAATGTTCCCATTCAACAAGTAGTTGACTAATGATAACATTGCTGTCCTAACCCCTGATTTTTTATTAATAGTAAACAAAAATTGGGAATGTTAGCCTCTTGAAGCCCAAGTGTTCAGGCTCCAACCCCAGACTACCCTAATTGCCATAACTGCTATTTTCAGCCCCACAAGACACAGGTGGCCACACTACAGAAAAAAAGAGGCCCAAGACCAGGTACAGAATCCCACCAATCTCTGAAGTTGCTCTAAGATCAGGCCACAAAATCCTACCAATCCCTGAGTTTTCCTAAGGTCTGTCCAGATAAAGCTCACCAATCCCAGGCCACCCTGGAATGCTTTGCCACCTCCATCCCTATGGGATACTTGCCCACTCAAGCATGTGGTTCCTGCATAACTTGTCCTTCTCCCTGTTCCCTCTGCCTTGCTGAAAACCATTAGCTTACATTACCTAATGCTAGCCACTCTGCTCTATTCCCTTATTTGGATACTTCATCCTCCTGATGCTGACAACCAAGGCCCATCAACCAAAGGCCCCCTTTGGTTCACCTAATTAACATGTCCAATTAAAATTAGACATCTTATTATTTTTTTTTAAGATTTATTTTGTTTATCATGTATACAGTGTTCTGCCTGCATGTATCCCTTCAGGCCAGAAGAGGGAGCCATTACATCTCATTACAGATGGTTGTGAGCCACCATGTGGTTGCTGGGAATTGAACTCAGGACCTCTGGAAGAATAGTCAGTGCTCTTAACCTCTGAGCCATCTCTCCAGCCCAAAATTAGACATCTTATAGTAACAAAAGTTTCCCCCCTTTACCTTTATAAACCTTCTTCCTATGTGCCACATCTTTCTCTCTTCTATCCAGAGGCAGTCCTTTATCCCACTGGAACAAATACCCCTTTTCTTTTCCCCTTCCAACTCATTGTCCATCTCCTCTACTGCCACATCCTAGCCCATTCTAACACAGACCTCCCCTTTTCCTCTTAGTCCATTCTAACACAGACCTTCTGACAGAGTGAGAAAGGAACCACTGTAACTTTTCTTCCCCCATTAATAAAGGATCTCTCGGTGAAAACAGATGTTTGGATGTGGTTTATGTCTAATCTGGGGTGCAAGAGGAAGTCATCACTGTGCAGCGATCTCTTTGACCCTTTCCCCAAGAAACCCTATATATATAAAGCCCGCTCAGTTCTCTGCTGCTTCTAGTGAACAAGTGGGAAGCAGTTGATTTTCAACAACAAGGCACACAGTTGTTGGGTATGGCCAATGCTTCTGACTCTTTATGTGGAAATAAAGATGGGAAAACATGGACCTCTTTAGTAAGAACTGTTCACCATGTCCTGGGACAGAGAGACCAACTGACCGCTGAGTGCCCACAGCCCTAAAGAGAGAGGGAGGAGCAGCGAATAGGACTGTAGTGTGACCACAGCCAGAAGGCTCAAGGGTAGCCAGCTCAGCAAAGGGCCCCTGCATCTTCTGGGCAACAGTGAACAAGGACAGGGCTAAGTCATACAGAAAGCAGCTCTGGGCCCCCAGCTGTGCTTAGAAGAAAGAACATCAGCATCTAAAGAGGAACTTGCATTTAAGTTTGGGGGCATACTGAGAAGGATGGAAATACCTGCCAGCAGAGTGAGATAAACAGGATATGCAGAATGTGCTCTTTGTACTTGGACCAGTCTGATGGCAACATTGGTTTTCTTTCCAGGAAGCAATCTAGAGGTGATGTTTTTCAAATAGTTTTTAAAATATTAGTGAGAACATTTGAATTTCAGGGTAAAATGGAGTGATTTTTTTTTTCAATTTTAAACAGGACTCAAAGAATTGGCACACAATGCTCTTATTACAGAATAGGAGGAGAAAGGGAAGTTGCTGTAACTTCGGGCTTAAGCAGCAATTATAACTGTTCTTTGAAGAGTTTGAGAATATGGAAGATAAACTGAGAGTGAACAACCTGTGGATTCCCTAATCCTATGTAGGCATGTGATGCTGAGTGGTCAGTGCAGTTTTAGTCCCAGATGTGCATGGTAGGCATCAAAGGAGTACAGTCTGCAAATAAAGTATCTTCCAAACATCAATTTCTGTTAGACTGAATAGACCTTAGGTAAGGAGACATACTCCATAGGCCCTTTGCCACACTGTTTGTGCCATTGTCTTCTTGTATCAAAGAACAGGAATATCGCAGTTCCTGGTGCTCATTGCTGTGGCTCTAACTCTTTAGCTTTTTATCTCCTCTTTTATATTTCTATTTTTTATTCCTTCTCATCCTAGTTCATCCACCTGTTTCTCAAGCATCTGTTATTCTTTATCTAGAATAATAAAGATTGCTGTCATCTTAGCCTGTTCAAAACCCTGGGTAGAGCCTATTTCATGACATTATTTGAGATAAAATTGATACCCAGAACACTTGTTATTTAGCCTTTTTATAAAAGAGCAATGTTTGTGAATATTTTTGTACACACAGCCTGATCAAGGTTGTAGTGGGGTGTTAGACTAGGTTTCCAGAAGTTAGACTAGGTTTCCAGAAGTTCCCAAATGTACTGGGTGATGCAATTTCTGAGAGGGCTAACCATGGGTTTAGGACGGTGTCCTTTCCAAATTGGAAATCCAGTAGCTTATGTATTGGGTAAGCATTCACTGTCACATGAGACCTTTGGGATTTCTGGCTTGCAGCAGAATTCTCACAGCCCTATGCTAATGTCAATCTTGCCACACTCTGGAGATTTATTTTAAAATCTTCAGATGTGTGTGGGAGAGATTGTGTGTGTGTGTGTGTGTGTGTGTGTGTGTGTGTGTGTGTGTGTCAGTGAGCCACCACATGGATGCTGGGAATGGAATCCAGTTCCTCTGAAGGAGCAGCAATTGCTTTTAAGTGATGAGCCATCTCCCTAGTTCAATGATAAGCTTCTTTTGAGAGTTAGATGGACTTTGAAGTAGCAATGAGTTTGAGCTAGAAAAGTATGCCTCATCTCTATTGCTAAATGAGAGAAATGTATTTTTAAATATATTTTATTTTATTTTAAATCATGTGTATTTGTGTGTTACTGTAGATATGTGTACCTGAGTGCAGGTGATACCAGAGACCTAAGGAGAGCATCAGATTCCTTGGAGCTGAAGTTACAGGTGGTGTGAGCTGCCTGATATAGGTACTCGGAATCAAACTTGGGTCTTCTGGAAGAGCAATAAATGCTCTAACCACTAAGCCATTTGTGGTGGTTTGAATACAAATGGCCCACATAGGTGTTATATTTGAATGTTCAGCCACCAGAGAGTGGTACTATTTGAAAAGACTACAGAGATTAAAAGGGATGGCCTTGTTGTAAGAAGTGTGTCACTGGGAGGTGGGCTTAGAGGTTTCAATAGCCCATGCCAAGTCCAGAGTCTGTCTCTTTCTCTGCCTACAAATCAGGATGCAGAACTCTCAGCTACTTCTCCAGCACCATGTCTGCCTGTGTGTTGTGATGCTCCCCACCATGATGATAATAGACTAACCTCTGAAACTGTAAGCAAGTTCACAATTAATTAAATGTTTTCTTTTATAGGAATTGCTTTGGTCATGGTATCTCTTTACAGTGTCTCTTTATAGAACAGTGATTAAGGCATCATCCCTCCAGCTCAGAATATTTTTATCATGTAAAATTAAATATAAACACTGGGAAGGGCAATTGAAGATACTAATTGTCTTGGTACTTAAGAGAAATTTGACCAATGCCAAGTTATGTGTGCTGATACTGACATTTATACTTACTTCTTGCATTAATATCATCTATTTTTCCTTTATATTCTCTTTGCAGGGACCTTCCTTTCCTCCATTTTCTGATTATGCACCTGTACCAAATTTAAACTCCAAGCATTGTGTAGCTGCAAATCTATTTGATGACCACTGCAATACTATTTCCTATAAACCACTACCTTCATCCAGTCCTTATCTCAGATCTGGTGGAGGCTGTAGACATTCAGAATGTCACCTGATCTCCCCAAGAATGTCTTCCTCCTATTATGGTCATTACCCAGGAATGAGTCACATCTATTTTCTCACAATCCTTCAGCTTTGGCTTGCAAGCCCACCTAACATAATGAATAAGACCCTTAGCATTCCTAGTCACCATTTTAGATAGAGCTCTGCTAAAAACTTTAGTCAGATCTCCCCACAGAATGCTGGCCATGTGTCTAACTCTGAATAAACTCCAATTTTATCCTAATAAATAATTCAAATTTTACATCTCCATTAGAATCTAATCATTCTTTTATTCCATTGCCAAACACATTTGGCCAAGCAAAAGTACCACCTCCCAAAAAAGACTTTAGTCAAGAGATAACAAAAATAAGAATAAAAATTCCTCTGATTATCCATCTCACTTAAATATTGAGGAAACAGTCAGTCAGTATAATATCAAATTAAAAATTATCAAGAAGGGCAGAAGCAGCAGTGCTGGGTCCTGTGTGCAGGTTCTCTAACAGTGGCTGCTCTCACCACAATTTCAGCATGAATTCTGTGCATATGTCTCCGCAGAGATCTTTCTCAACTTGAGAGACTGTGGGAAATCTGGCTATGATCGAGAGACTTTAGAAACTGTTCCTTTGGAAAGGAAAATGAGAGAAAAGGAATGATTCTGTAAACTCCTTATTGATGGCTTAAGCTTTGAAACTACAGAAAAAAATTGAGAAGCTACTATGAGCATGGGGAAAGCTCAAAGACTATAGGGTTATGAGGGATCCTGTAAGCAAAAGATAGCAGAATTTGTTTTTGTAATTTTATCATCAATGGCCAAAGTTGATACTGTCATAGCTGCAAGGCCTCATTCCATTGGTGGGAGGATAGTTGAGCCAAAACATGCTGTAGCAAGAGAGGAATCTGGAAAACCAGGAGCTCATGTGACTGTGAAGAAGCTGTTTGTTGGTGGAAATAAAGATATGAGGAACACCACCCTAGAGATTATTTGAGGAATATTGAAAAATTGGTACTATTGAAATAATTACTGATAGGCAGTCTGGACCAAAAATAGGCTTTGACTTTGTTCCTTTTGATGACCATGATCCTGTGGATAAAATTGTATTACAAACATATCACACCATCAGTGGTCACAATGCAGAAGTTATAAGGGCATTGTCTAGACAAGAAATACACTCTTGAAATCAGAGAACTCAATTCTTTTAAGTTGGTCGTATAATTTGGGAAGATTCAGGAAAGGCTGCCCTGCTGGAGAAAATATGGCACTAGGAGAAGGCTTTGAGAATTCACATCCACACACCATTTCTAGTTCCTACTCTCTGCTTCAGGCTGCAGTTTAAGGATGTGTAGTTTAAAGATATAAAGCCTGTTTTAGCTGCCATGTTTGATACTTGTTGCCATGCCACTTTCATGGTGATCCTGTATCCCTCTGGAACCAATGACCAAAATAAATTCTTTTATAATTTGACCTAGACATTATATCACAACAACAGAAAAAGAAGTAATACAAATCCATTTAGTTTTACACCTGAATTAGTTATTTCATGCAAATGGAGGAGAATTCTACTTTTTAATCAGTATCATGTGTCTGATCTTGACTAGGCTGCCTTGGACAGGAAACATAATCAAGAATAGAAAACTAAAGGTAGAAAATACCATAGTAGTTAAGAGCACTGAAGCTTCTTTCAGAGCATCCAGCTTCCATTTCTAGTACATATAGAAGCTCATTAATATCTGTAACTCCAGCATCAGGGGTTCTGCCACCATCTGCTGGCCTCCCTGGCCACCATAAGTAGAGAAGACTTAAACCATAAATATTATTTTTCAAACTGTGTGGGGTAGTCCATTCTTTTAGTACCAGTAATCAGGACACAGAGGAGGGAAGATTGTTGTGAGTTTCACAGCCTGTGCTACATAGTCTACACACACACACACACACACACACACACACACACACACACACACACACGAGAGAGAGAGAGACACACACACACACATACACACACAGAGACACACACAGATACACACAGACACACACAAACAGTAAAAGAACAAAATTTAATAAAATACAAGAATAGGAGCATTGGAAAATTGGAACAATACAATACTATTAAAGTCATTTCAAGTGTCTACCACTGATGACCATAAAACCATTTTCAAAAGTACATGTGACCAAGCATGCAAACACAAGCCATCAGTCCCAGTCACTGAGAGAAACTGAACATTTGACGGTGGGCCACCAAATTACCATGTGACATGAACTGCCCATCATGAGCTGGGTGTTATCAAAACCACCAAGTCATAAAGTAGGACATGCACAGCAGCAATCTGTTATCAAATGGAAGTGGTATACAAGTGACTGGGCCCAAACAGGTCCTGAAGGCACAAGCAAGCTACATGAAGAAGTTGCCCAAATGCCTATGGTGGTACACCTGTTACAATGCATTCTGTTGTCAAGCATGCACCTAGGCTCATAGGGTATTCCCTATGATTGGTTGTCTGAGTAAGAGAAGACTAGAGTCAGTTGCTGGTTCTATAAATTATGCAGGCACCACCCAGAAGTGGACAATGGCAACATTTCAACCACATTTGTGGACAAGCCTGAAAGATATTGGTGAAGGGTGTAGGGGGCACAAAACAGCTTGACCACACAGCTGCCATGACAGGCTTACTGGTAGAAAACACCTGGATCCATAAAATGATACCACCCAGGGATCCACCCAAGAATGGGCCAGCAACTAAGGAAAATTACCTGACGTTCCAATCATTCCAACCATTACATAAGAATAGATAAGATCAAGATCACCAGATGTCTGTGTGAGGGTGTCAGGTCCCCTAGAACTGGAGCTGCAGACTCCTGATCCTGGAGTTGCAGATAGTAGTGAGCTTCTATATGTTCTAGGAATGAAGCTGGATACTCTGAAAGAAACGTCAGTGCTATTAACTGGGAAGGCATTTTCTACCCTGTTTTCAGTGAATCAGTGCACTCCAGGTCTTCCACTCTTTCCTGTTTTTGAAAACTACATGTAGCTGTCAGTGACAAGTTCCTGCAGGACCCCACTTTGTGGTCCACACTTGGGCTTTAAAGCTCACTAGTCCCCACCCTGTCAATCCCTGTAATTTACATTCCTGGTAGGAATAAGGATATTATAAAGGGATATATTATATCTCTCCCTTTGGCTAACAACTAGTGAAACAGTGGACCACATGAAATTATAATTTCACTGGGCATTTCATTGTGG
The DNA here is from genome assembly GCA_902168405.1 of Peromyscus aztecus. NCBI lineage: Eukaryota > Metazoa > Chordata > Mammalia > Rodentia > Cricetidae > Peromyscus > Peromyscus aztecus. The sequence continues at coordinate 28,107 of CABHPQ010169256.1, forward strand.
GAAAAGACTTGAATCCTCCAGATGAGAATGTGGATGGTTTTAAAGATGACTAAAATTAATTACCTGGCTTCATTAGATTTCTCAATTTTGCATATCTTTTGCCTTCTATCTAAATCTCTTAGGACCCCAAGAATGGATTGGTTACCTTATATTTTCTTTATTGTTCCAAATTAGTCAATTTGAATAAATATCATGTTTTAAATTTTTATTAATAATTTCCTTTTTTCACCTTTCTTTTTTATTTTTTTGTAAAGAATAGTATTACTATGATTCCCTGGCTACCTGGAACCCATACTATAGACTAGGATATCCTAGGACATCAGAGAGATCTGTCTACCTTGCCTCTTGAGTGCCTGCAATATAAATGGGCATATCACTTACTGGATAACTTGATTCATTTAATTGGCTTACTGAGGATGAATGGCTGAGCTTGCCTAGTTAGAGTAGCCAGGGCACAGGTTCTGGTCCTTTCTCCAGTAACAGAATAAGGTTTCTATCAAATGTAGCCTTCCTGCCTTAATGTCCACTGTCTTTCAACTATGAGAGTTTTTTTTCTTTATTATTGTGTCTGTTATAACTCATCAATGACCTGGGAAGAGTTCTTTATTCTGCAGATGGTGAAACTCAGGCTCACAGACATAAGTAGTTTTTAAATATAGGTAATTGTAACTGCTCTTGTTACTCATCCATCATTCTAGTTCCTCACTAAATGCAGTTGAAGCCATCTAACCCAGGCATGTAATCATTGTACTTAGAATGTAGAGGTAGGGATTTCTGGATTTCAAAGTCATGCAAATAAGAATGGTTATTGGGATATGGGGAGAGGATCACAGAACCAAGGAAGACTGTGATTGGCTCAGGACAATGTCCATAATCTTCCCTGTGGCTCCAGAAATTCAGCACCATAGCACCAGCAATTATATGCCACCTCAAGTTTATTATGCTTGATAATATTTTATATTCTTGATTGTTTCCTGTCCAAGGTACCTAGAATACTTGAGGATAAGACTCTTGTTGCTCATTACATAGTAGAATTCTCCTTAAGGTGGGAGAATTAGCCTCAGGCAGGGATGAGCTCCCTATTTGCATATCCAATACAATATGTTCATCCTTGAATCCCTATAAACATAACCAACAGAAATGGACTCAGCAGGTTTTATTCATATTTTTGTGCATACATATTCTCACATGCTTAACAAGGAAGAAATTGGAAGGGAAGAACTTGGGAAGGGATGGAGAGAGGAAAATGGAGGGGAAAATTGGTTCAATACATATTAATTAAAAGGTATGAAAATAAATTTTAAATAAATGGTGGCCTAGGAAGATAGCTTAACAGGTAAAAGCAGCACCAGATGTTGTCACATACAACATAGGTTCCCTTATACCTAACCATCTCCTGTAACGCTCTCCTGGCCTCTGCAAGTACTCTGCATAGACACCTGGAGGCAAACTCCTACATACTTAAAATAAAATAAAGCTTAAAAATTAAATTCTCGGGGCTGGAGAGATGGCTCAGAAGGTTAAGAGCACTGGCTGTTCTTCCAGAGGTCCTGAGTTCAATTCCCAGCAACCACATGGTGGCTCACAACCATCTGTAATGAGATCTGGTGCCCTCTTCTGGCCTGCAGGGATATGTGCAGACAGAACGCTATATACATAATAAATAAATAAATCTTTAAAAAAAAAAAAATTAAATTCTCTGCAATGATGTCATAGCCCTGAGACAGACAGCAGGCAGGTGTAGGTGTAACCATCTTATTAAATAAGAAACACAGAGCCAATACAGAGAGGAAAGCCAAGAGGTCAGAGCAATAGCTAAAACCTTACCCTTCACTGTCGCTGTTGTCCTACCTCTCTGAAAGAGACCTACTTCCTGTGTGTTTGTGCTTTTTATTGACTTTCTATTCTGCCTTCTCATTGGTTGTAAACCCAACCACATGACCTCCTCGTCACTGCCCGTCTGTACAGACCTCCAGGTCTTCTATGGTTGGTATTGAGATTAAAGGCATGTGTCTCCATGCTGGCTGTATCCTTGAACACACAGAGATCAGCCTAGCTCTGCATCCCAAGAGCTGGGATTAAAGGCGTGTGCCACCACTGCCCGGCCTGCTATGGCTTGCTATTAGCTCTGACCCCCAGGCAACTTTATTTATTAACATACAAATAGAATCACATTTCAGTACAAATAAAATATCACCAAAGGTAGGAATAGGTAAAATGATCTCCTTCTCATCCTGCATGCTTGTAAGACATTCTATGAAATCAACTTTCCATTTACATGGAGAAATTCATTCCACCAGTCCTGATTATGTAGAGAACCTTGAATAACACAACTGTGGTTTGTTTTTGTTTTTTTTCACCAGCCTATGGGGGAAGATGTGCTGGCTAACAATGTTGCTCATAAATGCATTCTACCTAGCTCCATTATTCTCTAAGTATTCAACCTTCCATGAAGACTACTCTTTATTATTATTTAATTTGCCAACAGTTTGCTCCGAATTTCAGAAGTAAAACTTCTTAAGCAACGGAGCCATCACCCAATTTTCTGATGGGAGAAAGGCCTATTATCTTGTTTGTGATCCTCTTCCTGCATTCCTTTCTTGGTTGTCTGAAGTACCTGTGACAATGAAGTAAAAAGTACTTTCAGTTTGCTTGACCTCAATGTGAAGTCACAGAACAAGTATATCCTTGTGTACCTTTAAATCTCTCTTTAGTTGTTAATATTCTGGGTACCCTTTCAACTGTGTGACAGAGAATCACTCCACCCCATGTAGTATAGTGGTCTGTACAAGCTAGATAGCCACATGGTGTCCAGGAGGATGAAGGGGAAATACCTATGGAGAGCAGGAAGAGAGCAGAGTCTGCTTTTGCAGCCAGTGGCAAGTGCTATTAATATGCATATTTCTGCTGATCTAGAAACAGTCTTTGTCTGGGGTGGAAGGGAGGGACAGGAACCATTGTGCTGTGTTTTTAAGCACATAGTAACCCTACCGGATGTGCTTTTGTCACTCAGGTCTCACTAGCCAATCAGGTCCTCCAGGTGACCTGCCAGTCAAAAGTGGTGCAGGGTTCTGTCTGCTGCCACTGGCTTCAGACTTTGCTTTGAAGAGGAGCTGGCACCAGCAGTTTTGTGTGGTGTACTGTGAGTGCTGCTGCAAGGAGCTAAGCAGAGACCATGGCTGAAGTGGGAAACCATGACATGGTGAGTGAGGGGCTACTGTCTCCAGATGGGGTGGAGCAGATGGTGAGGTGTAGGATCCAGTGTAGTGGGTTCTCCCTCTATCTGGATGGGAACCTGCCTGCAGAATCCCTGTTCTTTTAGGTCCCATGTATTACTTGAAACTCCCTGAACCCAGGAGCAAGCCTCTGAATAACTGCCCTGTGGCTGAATCTGCTCACAACATTGGAAGTAGGGAGCTGTGCTTAAAAACATCTTTATAGTCAACTTCAACATGCTTTTGGTGCACTCATGGAAAGCAGGTTGCCAAATCTGGTGAGTATATTCCAATACCTTCTAGACGTTCAGTATTTTGCATTTAACTTTTATGTGTAAGATCCATTTATAGCTAATTTTGTGGAGGTTGTAAGGCATCTCATGCATTGGATAGCACTCCATTACTAAGGTGTGATGTAGAAAAGTAGAATTGGTGATATAATGGATTTACTAATGATTAGGAGATAGTAAGTCTCACAAAATCAAATTTAGCTGAGGGAGGACTATCTCTAATGCAACCCCATGATAAGTACATTGTGGTGAAATGTGGTGATACCATATTTGTATGTTAATAAATAATGTTTGCCTGGATATCAGAGGAAATAGCAAGCCATTTTAAGGTAAACATAATTTCAGGCAGTGGTAGCACATGTCCTTAATCTGATCACTTGGCAGGCAGAGTCTCTGTGTATTCAAGGCCACACTAGGGAACAGAGCCAAACACACGTCTTTAATCCCAGTACCAACCATAAAGACCTCAAGGTCTCTACAGACAGGCAGTGAAAAGGAAGTAAGGTAGCTGGGCTAAGAGCCAATGAGAGGGCAGGAAAGCAAAGCAAGGCAACAAAGGCACAGGTTAGACAGGAAGTAGCTCATGTTTTGGAAGCTACAGAGCTGGTGAGGTAAGGTGGTTGGTGGCTCTCACTATTTCCCTGAACTCTAAGGCTTTCACCCCTATATTTGGCTCTATGTCTTTTATTTAATAAGACCACTTAGAAATTCATCTACAATACATGCTAACCAGGTCTGTTAGATATTAGAAGGGTAGGATATACATTTGTTCATCAGGATTGTCCAGACATTTGGCTTCATTACAAAGGAGCCAATGCTGATATATAACCAGCCACTAGGCCCAAACCTATATCAAAGAATGAGATTCCAACAGCTGCTTATTGAGGTACTATAGGGTCACAACCAACCTTTAAGGCCTGGTGTGCCATAAAGCTCCAGTTGTCTTCTTGAGAAAAGCATAGTTCTGCCAGATGGGCAATATGATACCAGGGGACAATTATTTGAAAAGAAAAACACTGTTATATTAAGGGTTGGCCTGATCAGTCAGTGCTTTTCTTTAGGTTCCCAGGCAAGGAAGAGGAACATTCCTGGGAGAGCTAGGAACATCCTGGGGCTTAGGCCTTCAGAGCTTTCACTAAGGGCCTGACGTATTGACATTAAAACAGAGCTCCTTCCCTAAAATAAGGAATATGTTTTGGTGAGCTGGTAATGGTCTGGAACCATGGCCTTTCTGGTAGGGTTGTTTCAGATCCCCTATAGAACTATGGTTATCAGGCCCAAGATCAGTAATGCTCTTGGGATACCCTGTGTTCCCTTTTGCAGCATTGTTTGATTAGACTCCTCTCTAAGTCTATCCCATTGTTTGATGGTTTCTGCTGACTTCCTGGGAGTCATCCATTTCCTTCCACTTCCCCCCTGGCTGTAGTATACAAGATGCTATTCCTCTTAAGAAGCTTACATGCCATGCAATATAGCTTGTGCAAGACTTTCCCACTCCAGCTTATATCATTTCCATCTTCTTCTTTTCCTATCATTCCCATCCCCTGCCAGCTTCAAATCAGGACCCTGTCACTACAGAATGACCCACAGTTTCAGTTCACTGGTATGTTTAAGAAATAATTTTCCTGTGTAACTAACCAATCTGCCTAAAATGGCTAGACCTACAAGTTGACTGTCTCTACTTAAATTGTCCAAAGTGCAACCTGGAGCATGAAGCTAAGAGACACAAGGATGACAGCATATGTTGAATGCAAAATGTGTCTAGGCTGCATCCTCTTTGAGCATTTGCCAGTGACGGATGCATACTATTATTAGAAGTATTTTTCTTTATTAATATCCTAAGTGTATGAAGTAATTTCTCTATGGGAATACATATTAATTCTAGAACATCTGCATTTCCATCCTGTTAGAAAAATGTTTCTGAGACAAGCTCTCTTATGCTGACTCTGGTGGCCTTGCTTTTATTCTGTTGCTCTCCAGGCCAATGATTTTGCTGTCCTCTATACTACACCTTCCAATTCTTAAATTAAATGACTATACCACCTCAGAGTTTTAAAATTATTCATTGAAGTCATGTAGTTGACTTCCAATGCAGTCACAGAAAAAGGTTTCACATGTGTAGCATTGCTTTTGACTTCAAACCAAATAGAAGAAATTGTTTAATGTGTACACTGCAGGGGGAAGCAGGGTAGGCAATCAGCTACTAGTGTCACTATTATGAAAAAGAACCTGACTGTGGTAGCAGGAGTTATTTTGTAAATTTCCCACATGTTTTAATTCATGTCACATGAATGATCACAGACCAAATTGTATGAGTGTAGAGTTTGGGAAGATTATCTTAAGCCAACGAATACTGAAATAGCAATTAGGCAACTCTCCTATGCAGATACGTTCAATCCTACTTGACACAGTTATGTTATCTCAGAGGTTTGAGAAACAGGCTATTGACTGTAACTCTATGTGTCAAGTTATAGATCTCAGCAGCCAACATATGCATATGGGCAATATCAGTCTGTTGCTTATTAATGACATTCCGTTTGCTTGGAAAAGTCCTATTCTTTTTCAAAATCAATATAGCTAAGGTTTTTATCTTTAAAATATATTATTTTATCATTTTGAAAATCACTAATTGGTATATTTTAAAATATTTTAAGTGCATTACTGCTTTTGTCTCTATTTGTTTCTGTTCTTCAATATTTCTAGGTCTTTACTAGTTTCATTCCTTTTCTCTCAAGTGATGTTGATTATTGATATCTATGTACAGCAATATCTTCTGTAGCTTAAGCTTGCCTTATGCTCTATAATTCAGAATTGCTTTGAAAACCTAATCCTGTCTCTGCTGCCCAGTGCTGAAAAGATAGTTCTGCAACTCCTTCCATTCTGGGCCTTGACTGGTCATTAAGAAAGAAAATAAACTAGTTAGTTAATGAATGACCTCCTCTATTTCTGCCTTTTAGTGGAGACTTATAAATGAAGAGGACCTGTGCAAGAATTGAGTTCATTGACCAACTTTGAAGCTGGTGGAGTCACAGTGCAAAAAGGGAGATGCAGGATGGGGGTTGAGAGATTTCCTACTTCAACAGTAGTTGAGATTAGCAATGTGGAATTAGGTAATCATTTTTAGATGTTCCATTAATGTCCTGTTTGGCCATTTATTGGGGTCTATAGATCAGGGCAATTAAGAATTTGGTTAAAGGACTGACCATATCATAAAATCAAATTGCTATAGTTACAATAGTTCAATCAAAATAGATCTGGGTAAAATGTTGTGGTCATGCCTAACAGGACTGTTATTTTTTAGGTTTTAGATGTACACCCAAAGATAAAAGCGTTGAGAAATTTTTGATGTGCTCTAATACAAATCCCTAGACTCTGGAGCACATGGCCATTAAGCCTGTTTCACTTTTCAAAATAATGTGTTGAGATTATAACTACATCGTATCTACATTATCTTTCCTGACTCCAAGCCCTACCATGACCCATCATTGTTTTCTAATTCATGGCCTGTTTTTCTTTAACAATAGTTTGCACAGTAACAACAGGAGGATTTCTCAGCCAGGAGACAATGGGTTGGCTGCATTACACATTGAGTGTATAATGGAATGTGCACACAAAGGACCCTGTGCTTTGGATGAGGAACAGGATATGCTCTGGGAGAGTCAAGAATATCTATAAAAAATAGAAACTTTCTACACTATGGCCATGTCTACTGGGCTGGAAGGGCAGAGCTGGAAGGACTGTGCTGTCTGAGTCATTTGTTCTCTAATCACCCAGAAGGGGAGCTGCTAATATTCTGACATCCACCTGGATGACTCTAGCCAATGAAGGACTCTTGGAAGGCTTAGCAATCAAAAGTACTAGTGGTAGGTAGCTTCCATGTTCTTTCCAGGATTCTCTTCTGCTTTGGCTATAATACGTTGTAAGAAAGACCATAAGCCATGCCATGGTGAGTATAGAGTGATCAGAGAAGTTCTGTTGAGCTGTCATTTCTGCTTGGATTTGGGTGGACCATGAGCCTGACTATGATTTTATTGGTCCATGTCATGACCTGGGCAGTTGTACTTGTCCTCTGTGCCTCTCTGTACATGGATTTCCTTGGTAGAAGGAGACTCTGCAGTGCCTCTGGAATGGGAGGATATGATGCTTGTAATATCAGTATTCAATGTGCACACATAGGCATTCTTTTGGTGTGCAGTGGGAAGACAGTTTGGAAAAATAAGTGTCTTGGTTTTAGAAGTTCTGAATATTGCATTTCACTTTCGGGTTTGTCATATAAATGCTACAAATAATATAGAAACTGATAGAAATTTGGTGATGTGGATGACCCTTTGGGTAATATATGATTATAATGCTTTTAAATTTCTGTTACCACCAGCTGCAATGGTGTGTTTCAATGAAGTTTAGTTTCAAGGGACAAAAGGCATTTCTAAGCTGCAGAGGTATCTCAGATGTGCATTGTGTTGGGGAGATTGATAGAGCAAAATTGACATCTTGTGCCATAATCCATGTGACAGGAAGCAGATTTTAAATTATTCTTCTATGTTGCTTTGGGATTGGGCATCAGTGGGGCTGGGTTTACCTGAAAACACAATGAGGCATAAAAAGCTGCTCAGTCATAGCAGGAGATCACCTCCTTTTGCAGAGAGCTCTAGAGCATGGGGTTTCTGTCTTTGGAAGAAATATCAGTAGCTAGAGGGTCAGAAACTACAATACAAAGTGCAGTTTTTTTGTTTGTTTGTTTTGTGTTTTTTGTTTTTGTTTTTGTTTTTTTGGGTTTTTCTTGTTTTTTGGTTTTTTTTTTTTTGAGCTGAGGCTCGAACCCAGGGCCTTAAGCTTGCTAGGCAAGTGATCTACCACTGAGCTAAATTCCCAACCCCTTAATATCTAGACAATATAATCATAGGTAGCTGGGTAACATTAGTCAAGATCACACTTTTCCTGGCTAAGTTTCCTTTGGTCTTTGGATTAATAGTTGATTATATTTTTCTTCCTGGTTTCTTGGCTTTTTCTCTCTATCCCCATTATTCTTTAACAAATATTGTTCATATTCATCATTGTTGTAGCTTTGTGGTAAGTATAGAAGTCATATTCTGTCAATCTGTGTACTATTTTTCATAATCCCATTGATCATTCTGAGTGTTTCCACTGTACATGTAGCTTTTTAGTTAAAATTCCTCTTATAAATTGCTGGGTGTTTTTCGTTGGATTGTATTCACTTTATGTGGCAAGTTGACCACACACAACATTTTAATTTTGATACTTCATGTTTTCAAGGATTATTTATTTGCTTCTTTATTTATTTATGTTTTGTTGTTCTTGTTGTTAATTTGTGAAAGACTTTTATTTTATTGGATAAAATGTCTTAGCTGGTGCCTCAGCACATATTCTTTTTGGTGATGACGTCAATTCAGATACCAATACTCAAGTTGAGATGTTCGTAACTATCTACTATTCCTGATTCTGTATACATATGGAAAACATACCCTTTCATTTACAAACATATGCAAAAAATAGCAATAAACTTATTTTCAAAAGTTCTCATGACTTATAAAGCAATTACAGCAAACAAAGTTGTTTTTGGTGTAGACTGATTCTTTAAAAATCTGTTACCTTGCATTTTGTTTTAAAGTTTACATTTTCTCACTCTGATGCAGACTTACAGACAATCAGCACTCATATAAAACAAAATGTTTTCGAAGTGATCCTAACAGACATCCTTTTCTTTTTTTTTTCAGTTTCTTCCTTCCTTCCATCCTTTCTTTCTTTTTTTTTCAACACAGGGTTTCTTCTGTGTATCTTTACACCTTTCCTAGAACTCACTCTGTAGCCCAGGCTGGACTCCAACTCACAGAGATCTGCCTGCTTCTACATCCGGAGTGCTGGGATTAAAGGGGTGCACCACCACCGTCTGGCCTGTCCTTTTCTTTTATCATAAGAGAATGAGATGCTTTTAGTAGTCAAAAGTATTTTCTACAATGTTAAAACCTCTGCAGGTGCCAGGGAGTGGTGGCGCACTCCTTTAATCCCAGCACTCGGAAGGCAGAGGCAGGAGTATCTTTGTGAGTGCAGGGCCAGCCAGGTCTACAGAGCGAGATCCAGGAAAGGCGCAAAGCTACACAGAGAAACCCTGTTTCGAAAAATAAAAAAAGAAAACCACTGGAGGTTTTGAGTGAAACTCTCCAATTTTGGTGCAACACCTTCCTCACACAACCTGTTTTCTGTTGTTGGCAAAGGAGAGAACAGTGTGTACAGGATCAGTGATGCCAGTGACTTCTTGTAGTTTGATTTTGATAGAATCTTGTTCATGTTTAAGAGTCCATGATATATTTTTGTAGATATGTTTTTTGTTTCATTTTTTTTCAGTGCTGCCATCTATGTTGTTGGTTTTATTACCAATTTATATTGTTGTATCTCTGGAAAATGATTGACCTTCACTAATTTTGTATTCAGAAAATTTCTTGTTATGATTTCTTTGAGTTTTTATTGGAAGTTTCTATGGGGAGACAGTTTTAGTCTTTTTTTTTTTTTTCTTGAACTTAGAGGCTTGCCTCATCCCGTTTCCTGGCATATCTGTGCTTTCTTGTTTTTGCTGTCTTCATGTTTGTATTTTGCTGGTTAAGTGATTGGATATAATTAATATATTGTCTTTGGAACTTTAAAACCTCATATATTATTGTCTCCTTTTTCCTAATTAGCATGAGCTGTCAACATGACATAGCCTAGAGTCATCTGAGGGCATCTCAGTTTAAAGTGTGCCTAGATCAGAACATTTGATTGCTGTGTCTGGGAGAGATTGTGTTTATTATGACTGACATTTGAAGTTTCTTCCACTGAGTTGGCAATATCTCTAAGCAAGTGGGCCTAGTCTGTATAAGAGAGCTACCTTAGCACAAGACAATGACAAAGCAAGAGAGAAAACTAGGAAGTAGTGTTTCCTCATGTTCTGTTGTAGCTAGAGAGTTTTCTCTCCAGGTCTTGCCAAGCCCCGGCAGTCCGACAGCCCTTTTATAAAATAAATACACAGACACTTACATTATTTAAACTGTTTGGCCTAATGGCTCAGGCTTCTTGTTAACTGTTCTTATATCTTAATTTAACCCATTTCTATTAATCTATACTTTGCCACGTAGCTCGTGGCTTACCAGTACCTTACATCTTCCTTGTCATGGTGGTGGCTGGCAGTGTCTCTCTGACTTCCTGTTCTCTCAATTCTCCTGTTGTCCCACCTATACTTCCTGCCTGGCTACTGGCCAATCAATGTTTTATTTATTAACCAGAACAACACATTTGACATACAGAACATCCCACAGCATTCTGTCTTCATTTATTAGCTTGAGTTTCTATTCTAAGCTCCCACAAGGATGGAATATGACCTAGGACATCAGCCAAATAAAGCTGTTCATTACCTGAGCTACTTTTGGTAAGGGGATTTAATCACAGCAACAGAGAAGAAAGTTGGAACAAAAAATGGTACCTCAAATGTGGTTTTCTTTCTGCCCTTACTATCCTGAATTGAATTGGTTTGTTGTTTTGCTATCTCACCCAGGGAGGCCAATGATTCATGGCAGTTTTCCTCCCAGGTTTGGAGTGCTGTGCTTATATGACATGTACCCCTACAAATCATAAAAATTTAGTGTTATACCAGAAGAGCTAGGTTTTATGATTCTTGTAGAGTTAGAAATGAAAGTGGTTCAGTCAATGAGAGCTATATAACAGAATCTGCAGAGACTGAGGGCATTTGTTCACATCCATTGTGCCATTCACAGAATTGAGGGTGGATGAGATGTGGGATTTAAATACTCAACATGTGTGGAGTAATTGTAACCAAGTTTGGCTGCTTGTCAGGATTGCAAGAAGAGCTTACTACAGCTTATTCAACACCATCTGAGTTACTCTGAATGATGGCAGTTAGGAGATGAATCCTAGAAAGTGAAATTTTAAATAAAAATGATATAATGTAGATATTTGCAATTTACAGCTCTAGAGAGTTACACAGAAAGAATAACTCTCAACATGGTACCATGTGAAATCTCCAAACTAGAGGGATCATTTGCTAGTACATATACTCTGTATATTTTAAAGTATAAGGACTTCCCTATCACCTGCCTATACTAATGGATGGTATTATAATTTGTATGCATCTTCAATTGCCAACTTTGTCCTGCAGCAAAGGCATCTACCTAATGTTTAGCACTAAAGAAATTTCAAACTGGTGTTAGCAACTACATAGACCAGTGGATACAGTGAATTTGGGTAATTGTAGCCACTATTGCTTTAGATAAAATTATTTTAAGCAATAAAATCTCCCAACTCATGAAGTTGATCTAAGATGGTTCAGTAGTAATCCTGAGTTAGTTATTGTATGTTCAAAACACAATCACATAACACAGTATATTTGCACTGACTTTTCCCCCCTCATTTATTCTTAGTACAGCCAGCTACCATAAAGCCTTTCCCAGCACTGTCATCCCCCCAAAGCAGACCACATGCAATATCTTGTCATCTTCTCCATTACCAGGCCTGAAACCGCTTCCTAGGCCTTCTGAAATCCATCAGTATTTATTTGCACTGATTTTAAATGTCAGCAATTACTTTATAAAGCTTATTTATATATGTATTTGTGAGATCTTGAGGTGACTCATCAGGTCAAAGCACTTTGTTGTGCTAGTGCAATATGATTGTTCCTGGGAACCTATGGTAGAAAGAAGCAAGTCCTAAAAGGTGTCCATTGACCACTACATATGAGATATAGAATGTACCTGCATTCACACATCAAACAGACACAAAGTCCACAATACCTCCCTCTCTTCCCCCCCCACAAATATACACACAACATACACATAACACACACATTACACATGCAAATACACACACACACTACTCAAACACACACAAACACAAATACAAACATGCACACAAAATCATAAAGATATAAACACAAACACAAATATACACACATCACAATACACACACAAATACACAAACACATACATAAAAACACACACTCAAATACACACATATCACAGAAACACACACACACACACACACACACACAGAAACTTTTATAACCAGTATTAGTATATAAGAACATTTAGAATATGTGTGTTGAATAAATTTACAAAGATTGCATTTTTTTCTTCAAATTTTGTTCTTTATTGTATGACATAACAGCATGTTTGGAAAAGTTCTGACTTCATAGAACAAGTCTTTTCTTGTAGCCATAAAATATATTTTGGAAGTATGATACTTGAATACTTTGTCTCCTATTAGAAGCCGATACATAAAATATCTTTGTATTTAATATTAATGGTTTAGAATAATCATTTTGAATCTTTATCAGCACATAAAAGACCATGACTGTTGAAGACACTAAAATTTTAAAGACTCTTTAGGCTTAAATAATAAAGTCTTTAATATTTTGATATAACATAAATAGACCTTATTATTATTTTTTTGACACATTCTTTCCTTGTAGCCATGGCTTTCTTGGAAATTACGTGTAGACCAGGCTGACCTTGAACTCACAGACAGATCTTTCTGCCTCTGACTCACAAGTGTTGGGGATAAACACTTTCACCAGCATGCCTGGTCTTCATTTAGGTTCTTTGAAACAATCTCAATATTTATTCTTGGTGGGCCTAGCATTGCCGAGTAGAGCAGGCTGACTTCAAGTTCAGAGATCTGCTTGCCTCTGACTCCAGAGTCCTGGGAATAAAGTCCATGCTGCCACACCTGACTGAGATAATTTTCATATGACCACTAAATGTCAATGTTCATTGTGCTTTGAAGATATAAAATTATACATGTGAGCTAAAAATTTTGGGCCAGAATTACTGATTTTCTGACCTGGTTTTTAAGTAGGTTGAGGTGGTTTTGAATTCCATATTCACCCGAGGATGACCTTGTCTTGATGTTCTTAACCCCACACAACTCACTGTCCAGCTTATATAGATAAGATGATAAATAGATGTAAACTGTGAAAATGTTGCTCCTTTTTTTATACTTCATAGGTTTTGATTCAGAGTTGGAGAATAACTTGTTTTTCATTCCAATCTGTGTGATTTCTATTTGTTTTTTGTCCTTTTTGGCCCATGTCTACACAACCTAGTTCTAAATCAACATTATAGAAAGCTTACTTGATTTTAGAATTATGATTTTTTGCATATCTTAGATTCATTATTCTAGACAATTTCATCATGGAGTGAAACCCAACCAGGGCTCATGCTAGGGAGTTGCTCTGCCACTGAGCTGATCTCTTTCTTAGAAACACTTGTTTGATATATGAAAATATTTTTTCTTTGATATGATTTTAGTAAAGAGATCAAGCCCTTTGCTTAATCAGTCTTGTGTATTAGTTTTTACTTCATCTACTTTTCTTATAATAGGATAATTGTGCTGATAGATGACTTCATTTCTTAGGTTTTAAGGATTTTTGTTTCATATATCCTATTTTTGAAAAAGGCTCCTGGTTTTCTTGTGGGTGGTATTGAGACTGTGTGTACGGAAATGTCTTTCATTTTGTCACAAACCTAAAAATTGTTGTAGCTAAATCATATTTTCCCTGTTTAAAAAATTATAATTAATGAATTAATTAATATATCTGAGCTAGTTTTGCTGGGTAGCTTTCCTGGAATTCATCTATATAAACCAGGCTGGTCTCACACTTGGGGTAATCCTACTACATTTCAAGAGCTGGGATTACAGGTGTGTGTCCAGTAAACTATCATTTATCTTCCAGTTGTTTTCTCTCATAATAAATGTCTAAATAAATGATTGTGTATTCCAGCAAATGTGAAATCTGCTAACAAATGTAGTTCTTGCTTACAAGTAGATAATCATTGGGACAGATTTTTTTTTCAATTGGAAGTTGGGATTTTTGAGTTCAGATTACTTAAATTCAGGATATGTTTTCAGTCCTATGGAAGTTTGGAGACATTATGTATGTTTAAGTGAAGTATAACTACTTTTCTATAACAGAAGCAATATACCAGGAAAGTCCAGAATAATACAAATTAAGGAATAAAGTTTTCCTACAGTCCCAGAGTATGTTCTTCTAGGCCCCTGAGAACAGGTTGTGGTCCTTGTTGGGAAACTCAGTGCCTTGCTTCATCACAGCACTAGACCTGCTTACCCACAGTGGCTTTTAGATCAGTTTGGTGATTTCTGTGAATGTAGGGACCCTGGGTTAAGAAGGAGGTAAAAAAGAAATTAAGCATAGTCAGAATCCAAGAGTGCTCCTTGTTTTTAATTCAGCCTTAGTAAAACTATGTATGCAATCCAGGTGCTTCTTTTTAAACTATTGCCTTTTTATGTTCATAGCCCACACCATATGTAGCCACTCTTGCTCCAATTTTTTTTCTTAGCACATTTCTTACTAGAAGATAGTAGCTTTTTTTAAAGGTTACCTGTTTATACTTTGTCTACATGTATGTCTGCATACCACTTGCATTTCTGGTACCTATCAAGGCCAGAAGTGGATGTCAGATTCCCTGTAACTGAAATTAAAGATGACTGTTAGCTTCCATGTGGATGCCAGAAATCAAACCCAGTCCCCAAGAAAAATAATCACTGCTATTACTTGCTGAGCCTTTGTTCCATTTCCAGAGTTTTTGCCCCATTGTAGGAAATTGGTTTGATCTTGTCTCTGTTTGACAGGGTTGCTATTATTTATTTATTTTAGTTTTTTGCAACAGGCTCTCAGGTAGCCCAGACTGACCTTGACCTCATTTGAATCCTTGAACTTCTGATCCTTCTATGTTTCAAGAAGTGCTGGGATTACAAGTGTGCACCATTACCACAGCTATGACATAGTGCAGCATCTCCTCTGACTCAACCTTTCTTCCTGCTGTACCTTTCATGGATTACCCACTTCATTCTGTTCTGCCTTGTCATAGGCCATGGCAGCTTCTTTAGTAACCAGTGGAAGCAATACATATTCACAGAATACAGAAAGACAAGCCCACAGCAGCTTTGCATGTCCGACTTTATGACTTGGTGGGTTGTATAACACCCAGCTGACAATAGGCAGTTCAGGTCACATGGTAATATTGTGGCCAGTTGTCAAATGTTCAGTTTCTCCTAGTGACTGGGATTAATGGAATGTGCTCTCATGCTTAGCCATATTTATTTTTGAAAATAATTCTATGGGCACCAGTGGCAGACACTTGAAATAACTTTAAGAAGTCTTTTATTGTTCCGTTTCTTCAATCCTCATTTTCTTGTATGTAATTCAGCTTTCTTTGTGTGTGTGTGTGTGTGTGTGTGTGTGTGTGTGTGTGTGCCTGAATGTGGCACAGGGTTTAAAACTTACAATGATCTTTCTGCCTCTGTGCCCTTTTTGCTGGCACTAAAAATGGACTACCATTCTCAGCTTGAAAAATAATTTTTAGGGTCTAAGTCTCCTCTTCTTATGGTGGACAGGGAGGTGAGGAGATGGTGTCAGGACCCCTATTACTCAAGTTACAGATATTAGTGACTCTCTATATGTACTGTGAATGGAAGCTGGATGCTCTGGAAGAATCCTCAGTGCTCTTAACTAGTAAGGTATTTTCCAACCTAAGTTTTCTATTCTTGATTATGTTTCTATCTAAGATAGCCCAGTCAGGGTCATGCACCAGATGCTGATTAAAACGTGGAGTTCTCCAGAGACAATTCACCTCAGGCAAAGATGAGCTCCCTAAATGTTTATCTAATACAACATGGTCAGCCCATTATCCATATACATACAACTAGCAAAAATGGATGCAGCAGGTTGTGTTAATGTATTTCAGCATACTTATTCACCCACACTTAACAAGGAAGAAGTTGGAAAGGATTTGGGAAGGGATGGAATGAAGAGATAAAAAGGGAAAGTGATGTAATATCTTTTACTTAACAATTTATTGATATAAATTTTAAATGAAAAGGGGGTTAGATTAACAGCTCAGCAATTAAGAGCACTGGGTGTTTTTATAGAGGACCCAGGTTCCATTCACAGAACCCACATGTTAGCTTACCAGGTGTTGTAACTCTAGTCCCGGGCCTTTCCTGCCTTTTTCTGGCATTGGTAGGCTCTACACACAGACACATACAGGCAAAATATTGTATAAATAATTTTTTAAAAGTTAGAAATAGGAAAGAATGAAATTCTTTACAGTGATGTTAATCCCTGAGCCAGACAACAATCCATGGCTAGTTCAAATGAATTCCTGCTGGTCTTGCATGGAAGGAGCTGTGACCTTCTGCTGAGCAAATCTGATGACAGGCAAAAGCAGTTTCGTTCTGAGGTTAATAGAGATCATTATAACCATCCATCTAGGAGCAGAACATACAGTGGTGTTAGGTGACTTTTCCTTGAAGTTTTCTGTATTTGTGTTCTCTATGTTTTGTATCTGTGAGAATTGTGGCATTAGTGCAGTTATCTGACCCATCCAGCAGGCCAGGTTATTTGTGGGACTCGAGGAGGCACCTCCTAAAAACCAATGGGGGAGAGAGAAGAAGGAGACCAGGCACGTATAATGAATGACAGAGTCAGTCTGAGTTGTGTCAAGGTCTCCTTTATTGCAAGGTGAAGTGGGTTTATATATGCTGGTAGATGGGAAAAATGAAGGGGAAATGAAAACTTGAAGAATGGGTTGATGAATGGGGTCCAGGTGAGGTTTCATTGAAGAATAGAGCCGGGGGAGAGGTTTCTTTGAAGACTAAAGTCAGAGAGAGGTCTCTTTGGTCCAATGCTTGTGCAACTGACCAACCGAACATAGTCAAGGAAGTTATTGATCTAAAAGTACATTAATCTAAAGGTACATTCTGTGGTTTTTCCAGGAGTTATTGTTTTTTGTAACTTAGTAACGGTTGTCAAGGGTACAGTTACGTCAGATCATCCAAGCAAGAAAGGTCATAGCGCAGTCATCCAGCTTTTGGTCCCCAACAGTTATCTATTAGATCAAACATCAAGATGGACAGGTCATATAGTCCTGAATACAATCTGCTTTTTACAATGTCATGTACTTGATTTTCAGCTAAAACCTTATGGTACAAGATGAACATGCCAGAGGCATTTCTTTCCATCATTTTTTTAAATTTATATATGTTTTTCATAACTTTGCCATAATAATGTCCCTAAATGTCTTTGCTCTTATATTGTGATCATGATCAGAAGTGGATTTGTTAACTGAGTGTGCTTAGGAATAGGCAGTATGCTACATGAATGAGTCGAGACTTCCTACATAAAATCCACATGCTTCCTTAGTTTAGCAAAAGCATTGTTTTGAAAATAACTCACATCCTCTCCTTGACTCCTGCAGGTAGGAAATCTTTTTTATTTCTTCTGTCTTGGCTATTGTGATGGCTATTCTTGGTAGTTAAATTCACTACCTCTGGAATGAATTAGAACCCAAAGAGTTGGTACAACTGTAAGAGATTTTTCTTAAATGTTTTAAAATTAAAGACCCATCTTAATCTGGATGATTTGAGGTGAGAAGATCCACATTTAGCAGCTTGTTGTCAGTGCACACCTTTAACCCCAGAACCCAGGAGGCAGAGGCAGTCAGATCTTCTGAGTTTGAGGCCAGTCTGGTCTACAGAGTGAGTTCCAGGGCTACACAGATAAATCTTGCCTTGAAAATACAAAAAAAAAAAAGAAAACCCCAATCAAACAAAGAATAAGATCCACCTTTAATCTGGAACATACCTTCTGATAGCAGCTGACATATATGAAGGATATTTGTGGGATGACTCATCCCTAACGAGCTTGAGAGCCAGATGGCTCAAACCAGTAAAAAAGGTACTTTCTGAGAGCCAGCTTGGGTCTGCCTGATGGTCTTAGCAACAGCAGCTGAAACATGATCTGGAGATGACCTGGACCAATGAGGGGCAGCCATGTCATACCAGCAGATGCATATTCATTAGACCTCCCCCAGGGTGGAGTGGAGGGTATATAAGGCTTGCCTCTTTCTGAATAAACTGAGCTTGTTGTTTTGACATTCTCTTGGAGTCTGTGTGGCTTGACTCTGCGCCTACTTGGCCCCCACACCCAAAAAGAACAAGAACAAGGACCCTGCTACAGATATTGAAGGAGGAAGCTCTCTCTTTTTGCCCACGTGCCCTAGCTCTGGCTATCAACTTTATTTCTTTACTAGCATTAGAGTCTACTTCCTTAGAATTGTGGTGTATAGTGAAGACCAGCTGAGGCATGCAGCCTCTTGGACAGAACAGTTACTGGATGCTTCAAATTTCCATTGGTAGGCAGTCATCATTGGACAACATGGACCACAGTTTGTGAGACATTTTAATAAATCCACTTTCTACATACATGGAGAGATTCATTCACCCAGTCTGTTCATGTAGAGAACCTTGAATAAGGCAGCTGGTTTTTTTTTCTTTTTTTTTAACCTGCCATCCAGGGATGAGGTGATGACTAGGAATAGTGTTCATAAAGACATTCTTCCTTGCTCCATCATTCTCTAAGTATTCAATTTTCTGGAAGCCTAATCTTTTTAATATTAATTTATTTTCCAAGAGTTTGGTCTGAATTTTAGGGAAAAACAAACAAACAAATAACCAAACAAAACACAAAAATAACAAACAGACAAAACAAAAATAAACAAAAAAACCCTTCTAAAACACTGGAGCCATCATCCAGCCTTCTGAAAGACCTATTATCTTGTTTAAGATCTGGTTCCTCCTTTTCTTTTCTGATTGTCTGAAGTCCTTGTGACAATCTGGTAAGAAACATCTTCAGTTCACCTTACCTCAGTGTGAAACCACAGCACAACTTCTTTTTGTGTGTCCTAAAAATCTCTCTTTAATTGTTATTATTCTGGGCACTATTCCACCATGGGCCAGGGAGTCACTCCACCCATATGGTACAGTGGTCTGTAAAAGATAGCTAGGAACATTATGTCCAGGAGGAACAAGGAGAAGTGCTTATGGAGTGCAGGATGATAGCAGGGTCAGCTATTGGAGCCAGGGGCAAGGAATGTTGAAATGCATATCTTTGCAGATCTAGAAAAGGTCTTTGTCTGTGGTGAAAGACATGGCCAGAAACCACTATGTTGTGCCTTTAAGCATAGTGAAAACCTATTGGAGGTGCTTTTGTCACTCAGACCCCACTTCTCAATCAAGCCCTCTAGGTGACCTGCCAGTCAGAGGTTGTGCATGGTCTTTCTTGCCACCAGCTTCAAGCTTGGCTTTGAAGAGAAGCTGGAGCCAGTTCTTTTGTGTGGTATGCTATGATTGTTGTTGCAAGGAGCTGAGCAGAAAGTTTGGGCAAGCAGGGAAACCACAACATGGTGAGCATGAGGCTGCTGTCCCCAGATGGGAAGGAGCAGATGGTGAGGTACAGGAACTATGTGGTGGGTCCTCCCCAGATCTGGGTGGGAACCTGCCTGCAGAATCTGTCCTGTTAGGTCCCATGTGGTACTTGAAACTTCCTATGCCCAGGGGCAGGCCTCTGACTAACTTTGCTCTATGGAATCCATCTGCTCAGAGCATTGGAAGCATGAAGCTGTGTATAGAAACATCTTTCTAATCAACTTCACCATGCTCTTGTTGCATCCATGGAAAGCAGGTTGCCAAACTCTGAGAGGCCTAGTTTCTCCAGTATCTTATAGATATTCACACTTTCATTTAAGCTTTATGTGTAAGACCCATTTATAGTGAATTTTGTAGAGGTTCTGAAAGGCATTTCATGTGTTGGGTAGCATTCCACTACTACACAGTGATGTAGAACACTAAAATTGGTGATTCAATGATTTACCAGTGCTTTAGACACAGTAAGTCTCAGAAAGTAGAATTTAGCTGAATGAGGACTGTCTTTAAAGCACCTAAAAGGTAAGTATATACTAACCAGGCCAGTTAGAGATTAGGATGCTAGGATACATATTTGTTCACTAAGATTTTCCAGATATTTGACTCCAAACCATTACAGAGAAGCCACCCCTGATTTATAACCATTCACTAGGCCTATCCCCATATCAAAGAATGAGCCTCTACCAAGCTGCTCAAGGAGGCATTACAGGGTCACAACTAACCTTAAAGCCTGGCATGCCATAAAGTTCCAGATTTCTTCTTGAGAAAAGCATAGTTCTGCCAGATGGGCAATATGACACCGGGTGACAACTATTTGAAAAGTAAAACACTGTTGTGTTAAGGACTGGCCTGGTCAAACAAGGCTTTCATTTAGGCCCTCAGGCAGGGAGGAGGAGCATTCTTGGAAGAGCTAGTAACAGCCTGGGGCCTAGACATTAGGAGCTTTCCCTGAGGGCCTGATGTATTGATAATAAAAGAGAGCTCCTCCTCTAAACCTAGGAATATGCTTGGGAGAACTGGTAATGGTCTGGACCAGTACCTTTGTGGAGAGGGGTTGCCTCAAATCCCGAGAAACCAAATCTTTACACTATATGTAGCTGTGGCCACTGTGGGCTTAGTCAGTAATATTCTTCAGATACAATGTGTTTCCTTTGTGTTTCCTTGTTTCATTAGCCCACTACTGAGTGTCCAATTGTATGATACTTCTGCTGACTTCCTAGAAGTTCCTCATTTCTTTCCATTTCCCACCTGGAAGTAGTATACAACATGCTTTTCTTAAGAAGCTTACTTGGCATGGGACATAGCTTGTGCAAGACCTCCCCAACCCAGCTTTTATCTTTTCTCTCTTCTACATGTCCTATCTTTCTTATCCCCTGTGACATTCATCTCAGGACACTGTCCTTGAAGAAGGTCCTGCTTTTTCAGGTCTCTAGTGTATTTAAGAAATAATTCTGGGAATTTCTTAGCTGTGTAACTCTCCTATCAACTTAAGTGTCTAGACTGGCAAGTTACCTACTTGTATTTAAATTTTCCAAATTGGAAACTGGAGTCTGAACCTAAAAGATACAAGAATGATAGCATATGTAGAATGCAAACTAGAGATTCATGCATGCTATCATTCAAGAGATTTTTCTTTATTAATCCCTTAAGTGTATGGGGGTAATTTTTTTTTCTTGGAAGGCATATTGATTCTAGAACAGCTACACTTCCAGCCTTTTAGAAAAAAAATGTTTCTGAGACAAGCACTCTTATGTTGACATAATTAACTTTGGTCCCAGTCTGTTGCTCTCTAGGGCAGTGACCTTGCTGTCCTCTATATTACACTTGCAAAGTTTTAAATGGAATGACTGGACTACCTCAGAGTTTCAAAATCATACATTTGAGTCATGCAATTAAATATCTATTTCAGGAAAAGGAAAAGAATTTGCATGTGGAGCATAGTTTCTACCTTCAGACCAGAATAGAAGGAAAAGTTTATTGTGTACACTGATGAGGGAAACAGGGTAGACAATCAGCTGCTGGAGTCATCCTTATGAAAAAGGACCTGAAGCCAGGTGGTGGTGGTACATGCCTTTAATCCTAGCACTCAGGAGGCCAAGGCAGGTGGATCTCTGTGAGTTCAAGGTTAGCCTGGGCTACAAAGTGAGTTCCAGGAAAGGTTCAAAGCTACACAGAGAAACCCTGTCTCAAAAAAACCAAAAAAAAAAAAAAGAAAGAAAGAAAGAAAGAAAGAAAGAAAAGAAAAAGGACCTGATTGTCACAGGACGAAAAATTTTATAATTTCCCAGTATGTACCAATTGATATTTTGTGATTGAAGATAGACCTGACTGGTTAGTGTACACTTTGGGAAGGTTAACTTACACCAAATATACTGAAATTTTTATTAGGAAATTCTCCTATGCAGAAATGTTCAGTCTTGCTTGATACAGTTATGTCAGCTCAGAGGTTTCAGAAAAAGGCCATTGACTGTAACTCTGTGTCATGTTACAGATCTCAGCAGCTAACAAGTGCATATTGGCAAAATCAATCTACCTTTATTAATGACATTCCCTTTACTAGAGAAGGTCCTATTCTTTTTCAGAGTCAATATAGCTAAGGTTTTTATCTTAAAAATACATTATTATTTATCATTTTAAAATACCACTTATTGATATTTTTTCTTAATTTTTTAAAGTGCATTACTGCTTTTACCTATTTGTTTCTGTTATGTAATGTGTCTATGTTGTTAATTGTTTCATTCCTATTCTCTAAAGTGATGTTAATTATTTATTTCTGTGTAGAGCAATGTCTCCTATAGCCCATGCTTGCCTCATGCTATGTAATTGAGAATTACATTGAACACCTAATTCTGCCTTTCTTGTCCAGTGCTAGGAAGATATTTCTGCAACTGCTTCTAGGCTTGGCCTTGACTGGTCAGTGAGAAGGAAAAATGGAGCAGTGAATGGGTGTCCCCTCAGTCTTTCTGGCTTTTTAGGGGACATACAAATGAAGAAGGACCTGTGCCAGAATTGAGTTCACCCACCAACTTTAAAAATGATGTAGTGACAGTGCAGAAAGGGAGGGTAGAAAGGAGGGTGAGCGCTTTCTTGCTTCAACAGTATTTGAGATTAGCAATGTGGAGTCTTGCAATCAATTTTAGATGCTCCATAAATGTTGTGACTAGGCCATTTCTTTATCAATAATCTGGATAAAGGACTGACCTTATTATGAAATCAAATTACTGTAGTTACATGAGTTCAATCAATATAGTGCTGCACACCACAGGAAAATGTAATGGAATTCAGCTACCATCACAAAAGCTACTACTTGGAAAAGTCAAAGACGTCTCCAAAGATCAAGCCATGGCTCTAGAAGTCTTGGTGGTATTTTAGCTTATATATATATATTAGCTGGTTCCTACAGTGATTTTCTTGTAATGCTATGCATGCTTCTAAGCATTTATCTAAATACCTATCAAGCATCCAAGGCCAAATGAAATGACACCTGTATCCTAGGTCAGGAGGATAGCTTTATTTTTTTGTGCAATTTAGGGTGAGGCCCTCCTTCCTTACAGCCTTACTAATAGAATCCTAATTTCTTACCTAACCACTTCTAGGAATGTAGAATGAGCACATAAATTCCCTTCCTTTTTTTATGTTTTCTTGCTGTGGGATGTTCTGTATGATAAATGAGTTGCTCTGATTGGTTAGTAAATAAAACACTGATTGGCCAGTAGCCAGGCAGAAAATATAGCCAGGACTAACAGAGAGGAGAATTGAGGGAAGAGGAAGGCAGGGAGATAGACTGCAGCCACCGCCAGGACAAGAAAGATATAAGGTACCAGTAAGCCATGAGCCACGTGGCAAAGTATAGATTAATAATAATGGGCTAAATATAAAAATAAGAGCTAGACAATGATAGGCCTGAGCTAATGGCCAAACAGTTTAAATAATATAAGCATTTGTATTGAGAGCCACTGGTAGGGAAAGTCCATGAGAGTATACAGCAGTGACAGCTAGTGTTCAGAAGGTCAACCTATCAGAACTAAGGACTCTGTTAGAGGAAACCATCACACAAGGTGTTATGGGAATACTGCCTTTGAATGAACTGGCTGTCTCTTGTTGTAAACTTCTTGTGCAGTAACAGATATGAGTCTCCCCATTTACCATGCATCGCCATGTTATGTGTACATGTAATCTCACAATTGCATCTCAATCTTGGGCACAACTTTCCCTATACATTTGGGGTAATTGGACAACTGTCCCCAGCTGTGTTTATTTTTCATTAACATATATCTGGCCAGGGCCATTCTCCAGACAACAGTATTTCAGCAAAGATACCTTTTTCCAAGGACAAAACTGCACATAGATAAACATTAGCTCATCTCACTCACAGATAGAGAAAAGAACCACTAACAATTAAATCCTTAACCCCTTACCTTCACCCTAGGTTATTTACACAAGACCCTAATTTAAGAGATTTACTGCTCATATTCCTGGGATGATGTTTTAGCCATTTGCCAGTTACTGAGTTAAGTCAGTTACTTCCCACTGACCCAAGGAGATTGCCTTCAAGGCCAGGCAGGTGATAGGTGCCAAGCTTCTTTCTTGTGCAAATTAAGTTTTAACTCCTCCTCAGCCAGGTGCTATTCCTAGATTTTCTCCTCAGCAATTACTCTGAGTGAAAGTGCTTTTACTAACCAAATGCTACATGCTCTGACATAGGTTGCTTAGCCACCTAACATATGTCCCCCTCCCTACCAGAAAGCAGCTGCAGCTGGGATGAGTGGGAAAAGTGGCGCCAAAGACAGTTTGCTTTCTTGTGACTTACTGACCCCAAACATTCTATCTAGCCATTTCTAGATTATAGTTTGAGCA
>CABHPQ010169257.1:0-47594 GCA_902168405.1 Peromyscus aztecus
AGGTTGATCTAGCCCATGACACTTCCACTGTTTTTATTTTTAAAGAACAGATGAGTTACTTGTGCCTGAGTGTCCCAGAGATCCCACCATCCCCTGAGCAACAAATACCTTCCAGTACTGTCAAAAGGATTACTGTCTTAGGGTTTTTGTTGCACTGAAGAGACACCATGACCACATTAACTCTTTAAAGAACACATTTACATACAGTTTCAGAGGTTCAGTCTATTATCATGGTGGGAAACATAGGGGCATGCAGGCAGATGTGCTGGCTACATCTTGATATGCAAGCCACAGGGAGTCATAGTAAAGGGTCAAAGCATGGCCAACATCAGTAGGCAGAAAAACCCACTCTATAGGCCCCCTGTGGAGTACAGCTGAAGGATTTGTAGGAATAAGTAATAATATGAGTGAGAGGGAAAAGCTCCATGTCAATATGGGTCAACTATGCCTGAGTGATGGCTTGGTTTGCAAAGTCCTTTTGCCTTCAGGGTGAAGTTGTCTAGGAGAAGACAGGTCACTGTCCCCTCTTAGAATGGAAAACAGAGAACAATCTTTTGTGATTAATTTTTTTGTTGTTTTTTTTTGAGACAGGATTTCTCTGTGTAACAGCCCTGGCTGTCCTGGAACTCACACTGTAGACCAGGCTGGCCTCGAACTCACAAAGATCCACCTGCCTCTGCCTCCCGAGTGCTGGGATTAAAGGAGTGCACCACCACACCCGGCTTTTTGTGATTAATTTTTAATGAAGGTCTAAGCCAGTTAATGTCTCCTAACATCTTCTGAAAGTCATTAAGTGTTTGCAGTTGATCCATATGTATTTGTACTTTCAGTGGGTGAACAGTATGTTCCTCTAAAATAGGAAAAGGGAGCCGTATTTTTTTCCTAGAGTATTTGCTAGCTGAACCCATAGATGAAGCTGGACAGTAGAAAACAACTGAGTTAATAATTCTCCAGTAGGGGCTTCTAAAAATAAATCATCAATATGCTGAATAATCATGAGAGAGGGGTATTTTTTTTATTACTGGAAATAAAGTTTGAGCAATAAATTATTGGTACGAGGTGGAGCTATTGGCCATACTCCATGGTAACATCTGTTGAAATCTTCTCATAGGTTCCTGAAAATTACATGAAGGGAGGCTGAAAGCAAAGTGAGGAGGTCCTGGGGATAAAGGGAGAATAGTAAAGAATGCATCCTTTACTATCCCAAGGTGCCGAGGAAAAGGCACAGGGAAGGGAGATGGGAGGCCAGGCTGTAGAACTCCCATAGGCTGCATAACCGTTGTCAGCTCTGAGGTCTTGTGGTAGCTCCATTGTCCTGACCTTTGCTTAATGACAAAAAGAGGAGTATTCCAGGGACTAGTAATGGGCTCAATATGTCCATCTTAAAGCTACTCCTCAACCAACCATGTAGCAGCTGCTACTTTCTCCTGTGTGAGGGGCCACTGATCCACCCAGACTGGCTGTGCAGTGAGCCATAGAATGGGCTCTTTATGCCCAGGTGACAGAGATATCAGTGTCTCATGGAAAAACCCAAGCCTTGTCTCCTGAGATTGAGGGGAGGCATAATAGGAGAAATCATCTCTTGTCCCTCTCAATTTAAACCCCTCAGGTGTTACAATCTTGTTGAAACATTTGATGGGCAGCAGTGGCGTGGGGACATACACCGTTGCTTCCTCCGTAGAGAGCACATCTCTTCTCCATAATTAATGGGCAAGGTGGGAAGACAATATGGTTCCAATATGGTTGAAATTGTCCTTGCTGATCCTCTTCTGTTTTCCGGTAAGGACAGCACTCCTCTGAGGGCTCTGTGCTTGGCTAGTACTCTGCAGCTCTGTGACAGCCTCCTTCAGGGGACAGGCCTTAGGCCAGGCACTCAAGCCTTATCACAGATACATCAACTCAGTACCCACAACCTTCCTAATACTGTGACCCTTTAACACAATCCCTCATGCTGTGGTGACCCCCAACCATACAATTATTTTGTTGCTACTCCATAACTGTACTTTTGTTACTGCTATGAATTGTAAATATGTGATATGCAGGTTAGTGGACGCCACCCGCAGGCTGAGAACTGCTGAACTAGGCTCTGAAACCCATTGCCATCAATTTTTAGCTGCAACTCAGGATGTTGTAGCCCCACCGATTATAACGAAAGGCAGCATCTGTGAAACCCAAACAGGAGCCACATTGTTATTAAGTCTCCATACCTTACATGAATAAGTTTGTTTCTTAAGCCTAGTAAGTCCTGCAAACCATGGTTTTCAACCTAAGCTGAACTTGTAACCCAACCCCCCCCCCACCACGTGCGCTTATTGCCTCACTAAACTCCTGAACACCTGTGATACCTGCCCTTCCATCTTATGAACCCTTCCACTTATCTACCCCACAGGCATCCGGAGTCCTGAGTCCCCCCCTCTTCTGTCCAGGTGTAACAGCCGATTATCTCCACAGCTGTTTTCTATCAACCTAACCCTTCCCCATAAAAGGGACCTCACAAGCCAGTGAGGCTGCTCTTGGAAACCCTGACTTGGGGGAGGCAGTGGTCTGGTCAGTCTAAATACAGCTTGCTTTAATCAGACAGTGGTGGCAATGTTTTTTTCTCGTCTAACAATCAGATGAACCAAAATCTTACGTTCCCCCAAGACCAGTAAACACACGATCATTTCCTTTAACTAACAGGACTATAATCAGCCTATCTGCTGATTAGAGCATACTGTGGAAATTCCTTGAGAATGAGCTATAACTTTACCTTTTTCTGTATAATCAGCACCAGTGATGCCTGGGAAAACATAAAAACATAGTCAGGCTAGATCTGCCTAGTAAAGGACCCAGCATGCCTTGAGGTTGGGGACCAAATACTCCAGTGGGATAGCCTGAGGTCCCAATCCAGGTGTTAATATGTGGTAGAAGAGGTACAGAGGTCCAAGCTGGTGGACCTGGAGTAGCCTGGTAGAGGATAGATATGCTGTGGTTGGTGGGGGTGGGGGGTGTCTTCCTGACCCAGGGGAGTCTTAGTCAGTGTTGCTATTGTTTGATTGGGCTACAGTAAGTGATTTCCTGGCAGAGGCTGTCCTGAAAGAGACTGACATTGAGCCAAGTCCTAGAGGCTATGCAGTAATGGGAAAGCCCCCACTTTACTATACCTACACATAATTAAAACTAATAAAATTAAATACTTAAGATAAAAGAGACTTAAAAATCTGTGTTTAAAGCTGAGCATGATGTCAAATGCTCATAAAACCACTCTTCCCTGGCAGGCTGAGGGAGGAGGATTGCTGCCCCCCAGCCCCTGGCTGCCCTCCCCCCACCCCCAGTTCAAGGTCAGCTTGATCTACATAGTGAGCTCTAGGCCAGCCAGAGTTACATATTGAGACTTTGACTCCTGTACTCCATAAAATAAAAATAAGCAATAAATAATAAAGTCTATTTTAAAAAATATTCAGAGAAAACCCCACCAGTGATAGAGTGCTGTCAGCTGTGAAATTATCCTTCAAAGGTGAAAGGCCAGGGCTAGAGAGATGTCTCAGTGGTTAAGAGACTTACTGCTCATGCAGAGGGCCTGAGGTCAGTTCCTAGCACCCACATCAGGCAGCTCACAACCTCCTTGATCCCCAGCCCCAGAGCATCTGAACCCCTGGCCTCTAGGGGAACTCACTCTCACATGCACATGTTCACATAGACCCACATACACATTAAAGTAAGAGACTTTTCAGGTGGGCAAAACTTGGGGAAATTCTTAGAGAAGGAAAAAGGATACAGGTCAGAAACCTGAATCTACATAAGGAAAGGAAGAACACTGAAGAAGAAAGCACATAAATAATCATCTCATTTTTCTGACTCATAATTCATCCAACAGAGCTGGGGAGATTGCTCAGTCGGTAAAGCGTTTGTTGTGTAAGCCCAAGCACCTGGGATTGGTCCTTAGCACCCATGTAAAAGCCTGGCATATGACATAATCCCAGAGGTGGGGAGATAGAGACAGGATCTGCCTGATAACCAGCCTAGCCTAATCAGCAAATCCAGCGTCCCAAGGAGAGACTGACCTCAAAATATAAGGCAAAGGACATCTGATTGACACCCGAGGGTGTCCTCTAGTTTCTACATGTATGCACATATATGTGAACATGTACACAAAAAGAAAAGAAACGAAGGAAGGAAGGAACGCTAACAGTTTGGGTGCAGAATAACTAACAGTGTATACAAGTGTGCATGTACGAATACACACAAAGGTGGATAGCCCTCTGTGTAAGTGAGATGGATGGCAACAGGAACACTAGAAATGCGAAGGTGGCAAAGAGAAGCTCGAGCTGTTGTGTCGTTGTGAGGAGGCCATGGTACTCATGAGGTGGAACAGTCTTGTTTAAAGGTGGGTGTGGATGACGTCACTGAATATTGCAAACTCTAGCCTAAAGAGGAAAAGTGTTACTATAAAGATAAGAACATACAATGAGGAAGCAAATGGAGCCACATAAAAATCCAAACCAAGACCACAGAAGGCAGAAAGAGTGGAAACCAAGAGTAGGAGCTAACGCTGAGGGCAATGAATGGAGAATAACAGACATGGTAGGTTTTATCCAGCTGTGTCAATAATCACTTCCCAAATGGTGTAATGCATCAGTTAAGCAGATCAAAGTGTAAGACCCAACAACACATGACCCGGAAGAATCCACTTGATAGATGTGCAGTCTTCTCCACAAAGAGTGTGGGAGACCAAAACAGGAAAAACAGACCTTGCAGGTGAAGAGTTCTCTTTGCAGTTAATAAGTTTCTGTCTGTCCTATGTTTGTTTGAGCCATCTGCACTGGATGTGCTTGATCACATGTGGGCAGGAGGTATGTGGACAGGAAACTTGTCAGGATGTATGCTTGCCCCTGATTGGACCTCCTAGGAAATGCAGTGAATTGTGGGTTTTACCTTTTTAAGTTCCTAAAAAATGTGACTCAGGGCCATTTTCTGGAAACCCAGAGATGGACCTGGCCAGAGACTCCATCTGCCTGGCTAGTATTTAATTAAAGCCTGCTTCAAATTTGACATCAAACTGTGGTATGCTCTCATTCTCAACTGGTGGGATTAAAAAGTGCTTATCACTTGCCACATCCAGTCAGCCCAAGGTTTGAGATAGTAATGAGTCCTCCAGGTCAAGCTCCAAGTCTTAGGACAGCTGTAGCTCTCTCAAAGAGCTGGATGTGTGTGTGTGTGTGTGTGTGTGCGTGTGCGTGTGCGTGTGCGTGTGCGTGTGTGTGTGTGTGTGTGTGTTCAAAGCCCATTCTTCACAAATTTACACATTCGACCCTGAGTCATGTGTGAAATGTTCGGCATTGTATGATGTGACTGCTGCAGAATCAAACTAGAATCAGGAACATAAAGGTCCCAGGAACATAAAATCCCCACACTGAATGATGGCAGAGAACACATCAAAGCCAGCTGGGGTGTCTCAAGCTCTAATCCCAGCACAGATGTAGAAGAATCATGTGTTCAAAGACACTCCAGGCTACATATCCAGATCTAGGCCAGCCTGGGCTTCATGGGAGACTCTGCCTCAAAAGTGAATGAACAACTACCCAAACACTCAAATGCTGCATGGATTAATGAGGAAGCCTGACAAATAGTAAGTGTACAAACTGAAAGAAAATAAAACCTAAAAAACATTTATGGCATACACCAAATGAAATGCTTAAAAGAAAATTAACAGCATGAGATGGACATACTAGAAAACTGATGTAAAATCAATTGTCTAAGTTCCTATCTTAAGAAAAAAAAAGAAGTGTAAAACTAACACAAGGTAAGTAGGACAGAAATAAGAATTAGGCCCAAATTACATGAAATTGAACACAAAATCAATAGAGAAATGAAGCTGATTTAAAAAGATACTGCCTGGAGTTAGATTAAGGGAAAAAAGGGGGAAGAACTGCATCAGAAATGGGAGGGAGGAATCACTGTGTAGTGATCAAAAGGCTAAGGAAGGGAAGGTGTGAACAATGCCAAATGTACACTGCAAAGGAATGGACCAGCTCCTCAGCAGACACAACTCACGGAGGCTCACGTGAAGTGTGCACAATCTGAGTAACTATGAAGGAAACGGAGCAAATAATTGAGCACCACGGCTGGCAAGATGGTCCGGATGGTAAAGGCGCTCATCACCAAGTGTGCTGACCTGAGCACCAGAGTCCACATTGTGGAAGGAGACAACAGACTCCCACAAGTTGTCCTCACCCACATGTGCACAGTGTACATGTACACACAAACATGACACTAAATAAACACCAGTCCTCTAACTGGGAAATGCCAGCAACCATTTGAGGAAGAAGTTGAACACATCTCTTTTGCCCAACAGTACTGTTGACTGAACCTAGGGAGGTAAGGGCTCTACCACTGAGATATATCACTCTCACCCTTTCCAATTCCCTACAAACTCTCCAGCGCACTGAAGCAGATATATCCATCCTAACTCATTCTATGAAGCCAGTGTTACCCAAATACCAAGACCAGACATTGCAAGAATAGAAAATGACAGCAGTGTCTCCTATGAGCAGAAATGCAAAACTTAATAAAATCTTAGTACACTCTCCAGATGTAGTTGGGGCAAATCTGTCATGGCAGGATCTGGGAGGCAGGGGCAGGAGAGTTCAAGACCAGTATGAGCTACATAGTGAATTCCGAGCCAGCCTGGGCTACACAGCAAGATGCAGACTCCTTGCATCTTCAGATACTCAGCTCCAGGCCTGGTGGCCTAGCTTCCACATCCTCATCAAGGGTGTGTTCCAAACTCTGCCTGCCACAGAGCCCATGGCACCCAAGCCCCCAGTGATGCCCATAGAACTGCAGGTGCCAGACAGGGCCAAGCATGAGGAGAGGGAGGGGAAGGAGGAGGAGAATCAGGGTGTAGGAGGGGGAAGAGAAGGAGGGGGAAGAAGGGAGGAGGGAGAAATGTATACAAATCTAAGAATATATGCAATAGGTCTGTAAGGGATTTCAAAACCCAAATGAAATCTTGGAGCAACTAAGTGAAAAAAAATCCCATGTTCAAGTATTAAAAGAAAAATTTTGTCAATATTGTCAATATGTCAATTTTTTCCAAGCGGATCTATAGACTCAATGCAATGGAACAGCACACAGAGCCTAGAAACACACTCATCTAAATATAGTTGACTAGTATTGGACAAAGAGTAAATACAGCAAACTTATTCTTTTAACATATGTTCATGGAAGAGTTAGAATTCAACAAGCAAGAAAGAAACAAAACAAAACTCTTTAGAACCAAACCAAACCAAAAATGAATATAACCATAGTCATATGCCATGACAAAATACAACTCAAAATGGGTTACAGACTAAGTATAAAATGAAAAATTATGAACGTGTAGAGTGTAACACTGGAAAACACCTACATGACTTACAGTAAGGTAGTATTTTTAATTTTTAAAAATTTGTGCCGGGCGGTGGTGGCGCACGCCTTTAATCCCAGCACTCGGGAGGCAGAGCCAGGCGGATCTCTGTGAGTTCGAGGCCAGCTTGGGCTACCAAGTGAGTTTCAGGAAAGGCGCAAAGCTACACGGAGAAACCAAAAAAAAAAAAAAATTGTATTTCTTATATGTATGGTGATTTGACCTCATGTATATCTGTGTACTGCATGCCTGGTGCCCACAAAGGTCAGAAGAGGGTGATAGAACTGGAATTATAGATGGTTGTGGGCCATCATGTGGGTGCTGGAATAGAACCTGAGTCCTCTGCAAGAACAGTAAGTGCTCTTAATTGCTGAGCCAAGTCTCCAGCCAAATTAACACACAAGACCAAATCAAAATTCAGGAACAAATTACTGACAAGGCAGACACGTCTTTGAAATGGGAACCTTCTGTGTTCCAGGTGCTCAGTGATTGCAGCTCACTGGAATAGATTCAAGAGGCCTTGAGGTCAATCCCCATTATTGCAAATAAGTAAATACTTCTGCTCTGTAAGTGATAATGTAAAAAAAAAAAAAAAAGTCACGGACTAGGAAACATATCATGGAAGACAGACTTGATAAAGGAACTGTATGTAAGACATGCAGAGAATCCTAACAAACGACAGTTAGAAAACAATGTTTTAAAGGTTCAATGATCTCAACAGACGCCAACCAAATACACATAGATGGAATTATGTTTTAGATTATAGTGTGTCAGGAAAGCACGAGTTGAAGTAACAGTAAGAAACAGTAGCACCCTGTGTGGAACGGCCAGAATACACAGCTGTGACAAGACATGCCGAGGTGTGAAGCAATAGGAACTCTCAAGTAGTGCGTGGGCTGCGGGGACATTTTGCTGGTTTAAAACCTAACCTTGCTTTTGTCACGTGATCATGCTCATTGATTATTTCACGCATAGATTACACACCTCTCAGTCTAAGATCCTCACAACAGATTCATAGTCCCAGGGAAAGCCGGTGCAGGGGTGGGTCTTGAGCTGGGTGGGGCTTCCTTGGCAGCACTCGGGATAGAGTGCCGGGGGCGGGGCTCGTGAGGGGCGGGGCTTGTGTAGGGGCAGGGCACAACTGGAGCAGCTGGTAGAATAAAAGGGGCTCTAGAAATCTGACCTCCACCGACCTTGCATGCAGCAGGCCTCAGGTCAGGAGATCACATGCAGTGCAGCTATGGCTAGAGCTACCCTCTGAGGAACTTGGGCTGGGCAGCAAGTCTTCGAGGAGCTGGGTAGGGGGGGTGGGGCAGGCTAATGGAGGCCCAAGATGCTTTGGGGGAGTTCTGTATTTGGTTTAACAAAAACAAAAACAAAAACAAAAACAAAAAAACCAAAAACAAAAGGCGTTTCAGATAAAGATTTGTTTATCCTAGAGTGATTTAGTCTCTGGATAGGTGTGATTTAATTAAAATGTAGTAAATAGGGCCTGGCATGACTGAGCACACCTTTAATCCCAGCACTAGGGAAGCAGACAGAAGCTGGTGGATCTTTTGAGTTCCAGGCCAGTCAGGGCTACATAGTGAAATTCTGTCTCAGAGAGAGAGAGAGAGAGAGAGAGAGAGAGAGAGAGAGAGAGAGAGAGAGAGAGAGACATATTGTCTTTTCTTATGCTACTTAGTAAGTGTGTGAAGAGACTGATCTCCAACCACGGAGTAGCAATTTTTCAGTTAGAATGTAATTATACTTCTATTTCTCTGCCAATGTGAGTGCATTCATGTGTGTTGATCTGTGTGGTGCTGAGCTACAATCCTCCTCAGCCCTAGACTTCACCTTTTGATGAAATCAGCAGTAACGCCATAATGTGAAAATTATGTCATATAAGGGGTGACAAGACTTTATAGGTTGTATTTTGAATTCTTCAACGGAGTGCAAAGTGATATTTGCATTTTCAGAAATGTCTGTGGATGTGTGGTCAACAAGGATTTGAATGGACAGGGAAGTCCTTAGAGTTTTGAGGTCATTGCACTGGTCTGTGGAAAGACAGATTACCTCTACTTGGATATCTGAAGATATTTTGTACTGATAGTAAAGGACAAAAATGATGTGAGGAGGCAACTGACCCGGAGAGACTCCCTAATCAGGTGTTAATCCCACTGAACAAGAGTAAAGCCCATCACCTAAATTAGCCAAATTTACAGTAAGCTTTATTATATGACACAATATAGCCAGGACATTGCCTCTCCCTAAATGCAGGATTTGAAAGGTCAGCATGGAACATAGGAGAAAGTGGAGTTTATGTAGCTCAAAAACTGCAAGATTAGGGGTTTTCAAGGGTTAGAGGGTCTCCAGAGGAATTTATTTACATAGGAACTTGGCAGAACGTCTCAAAATTATTTGGCAGACCACTTATCTTACCAGGGTGGAGGTCTGGGTATAATTCGTGGAACACGTCAAATTCCAGAAAATGGGTCAAGATATGGACAGACAAGTTTTACAGAAAACAGGAATGAACTTACTTTGACCTGTAACAAGATGGCTCCTAATCTTAAGATGGAGTCAGGCTGGTCCACCACAGGCTCAGTTGAAATTATTGGTTAATGTGGGACAAAGATCTCAGGTAATTTCAGAGGAGAAATGTGCCTCTTTTTATTAGCAACTGCCCAGGAAGAGCTGAGGAAGAAATTCAGTGTCTAGAAATTCATTTATGCTGTGGTAGTTTACTTAAAGTAATTTATGTAGAAGTGAGAGTGAAGAATTTTGCATTGTGGGAGAAATGTTTCTAATTGATATTATCTAAACACAGTGTTAGATATGAACAAACAAGCTGCTAAAACCCAGCGCATTGGGTGACATAAAGATGTGTGGACACACTGGGTCTTTTGGTTTATTTTTGTTATTTGAGACAGGCTCTCATTAGGGAGCCCAGACAGCTCAGAAACTTATAATCCTACTATTTCAGCTTCCTAACTGCTGCATTGCAAGCGTGCACCGCCACGGTATATCTGTTTTTATATTCAGTCAGCACTACAGTCAAATGTGCCTGCATGCTAGTGGCCATAAAGCAGAGTTTGAGGCTAGGGAGAAGACAGCTTTGGGAGCAGCTGCACATGAGAGCTGGGTGGGATAGATGCACCCCAAAAGCTCCTGCTGTGAGCTGTTTGAAGACTCTTTGAGCTTCTTCTGTGCTGGATAAGTAAACTGCATGGAGTGGGAGTGATGGGTGGGCCACTTGTTGACATTCATCTGCTGTTGGGAATCAGTTCCTGTGTAACGTGGTTCAGGAACCTATGGGCGTTTTCACCCAAACAGAAGAGTATTAAAAACTGCCTAATGGAGTATGTGGTTTCAGAGTTAAGGATTCTCTAGTGCTGTCTAGCCAGAATTTAAAGTATATGCATGTGTAGTATCTGTTTGCAGCCCAGTGTTCTGTATTTCAAGTGTATCCCACAGTCTATTGACTGTTTATTTACACACATGTGAGAGTGAACGGTCCTCTTGGTCTCTGTAATGAGTTAACAGTTGACATTTTGAGCCTGGCTGTTAATAAACTGACAGGACTGTGTGTTCTGCTTCCCAGTTCACAGATTCTACCCAACTTGTAAAGACTGATGTTCTGTGTGTTTTACCGATGCCAGGACCACTTCCCCTGCATCTAGTGGCAACCACTTTATTGACTTTATTCAAGTATTACTGAGTGTAAATTTCCATGTCCCGAGATCAGTATACTTGCTGCTGCTGCTTCTCCTTCCTCTGCCCCTCCTCCTTTTGTGAAGACGTGATTCCTGTGAGTCATTGGAAGTGTTTGAACTGAGGTATAACAAATGCCAGTTTTGAAGGAATGCCACAACTCATGATACTGTGTAGAAAGCACAAGTTAACTCAGACATGGTCCTGGGCTTTTATTTGGTGGGATATTGTTAATTACTGTCTCTATCTCATTGGTTGTTATGTCTGTTCCAATTACTTACTTCAGCTGATAGGTGATATGCAGGTAGAAATTCATCCATTCTTTTCCAGTCAGGGAGTAGAGCAGAATCTGGAACAATGCCACTCTCCCATCAGGATTCCAGACCCAAGGGTTATGCCCCTCTCAGGATATGTCCTCATTGTTTCCTGTCAGAATCCCACACCAAATGCACATAACTTAAAAAAAAAAACTTGTTTGAAACTAAAGCAAACAATTCAAAACATGGGTTTTTAAAACCAAACATTCTAAACAGTTCCTAACCCAGAGATCTGGTATTTACCTGCTGTGGAGTGAAGGCAGGAAAAAGTTAAATGTCTTTGTTTTCTGTACTGAAAACGTCATGTTCCTCCTGCAGGAGCAGAAAACAAAATTACAGTGCCACAGCTCATAACACACCAGAGGCTCTGATGTGACCCGAGAGGTCTCAGGAAACATTTCTTGGAGTTCCTAGGTGTGACTGGGTGGGCACAGTGCACAGCTTCCACGTTCAGAGTCAGTTTGAGGCTGTGTGCTGTAACACAAGGGGGGAGGTGTCTTGTATGCTTCAGATTCGTTACATGGGTTTGATTTAAATTAATTTTTTATTGTTGCATGTTCAGAACCATTTCACTTTCATCAAATCCTGCACAGTTAAGAGGCTGCACCAGAGAGTCACTGATCTCTTTCATAGCCTTTTAGATTTGTGTTTTCTTTCACCTACCATATTTTTAAAAAAGTTCTTCCTTGCTCTGACACTATCATTTTTGTTTGTTTGTTTTTAAATGAAGCCAAGTGTAGCATGAATCTTAAAAGTTCTTATTAATAAAATCAAACCTGAGCCAGGTATTGGGGTAAATGCTGGAAGGTCAGAGAGACAGAACAAGCCACAGCTATCTCACCTCGCCAGATCCTCAGCTGGTCTTGCTTCCTCAGACTGGAAGCCTCTGTGTCCTCATATCCGAATGGCTCTCAGCTGAACTGCTGCTAGAAGCCTGAATGCTTAACCAGGCCAAATGCTTCTCCAGGCCAAATGCCTCTCCAGGGCAAATGCTTCTCCAGGGCAAATGCCTCTCTTGGGCAAATGCCTCTCTTGGGCAAATGCCTCTAGTTTCTGGTCCTCACACCTTATATACCTTTCTCCTTTCTACCACCACTCCCTGGGATTAAAGGTGTGTATCACCGTGCCTGGCCGTTTCCAATGTGGCCTTGAACTCACAGAGATCCAGAGGGATTTCTGTCTCTGGAATGCTAGGATTAAGGGTGTGTGCTACCACTGCCTATCCTCATGTTTAATATTGTGGCTGTCCTGTTCTCTGACCCCAGATAAGTTTATTAAGGTACACAATATTTTGGGGAACACAATACCACCACAGCCAAGTTTATGTTTCACAAAGATATTTTAATACAGAGTTCAGCCAGAAGGTTGAGAGATGGAAGGAGGTACATGGGAGGAGAGAGAGACCGACATGCTTGAGAGCATGAACATGGGCTTCTGTAGGGAAGAAGCTCTGCTGCTCTCTGTTGCTTTCTGGCTGTATCATACTGTGATTATCCCTACTCCCCAAATGGTGGGCATTTGTACTGTTTGCAGATGGGGGCTATTGTGAATATTCTTTGTCCTTCTGTAATTGAGATCTTATTGTTTGTCTCAAAGATTAGACGTGTTTACACACTCGTTTACACCCACTGAAAGTCTGCCAAGCCCTGTGTGGTACGCCTTTTGCACTCTCCAGTGCCATCCAGCTTTAAAGCCCTGAGCCGTTTTTTTCTCTGAAGAGGTTATAATGTTCCACTATCTTCAAATGCCTGTGATCATTTATGAAAGTCCCATAGATTCATAGTTTGTATCATATACACATGTGTTCAGATCTTCAGTCTTTTCCAGGGCATTAACAGAACTATTAGAAAAGCTAACCAGGCAAAAGATGTTAGCATGCACACAGTTCCAATGGCGCAATCATTGAGGAGGGAGACTTTGGACTGCACACAATTCCATGAAAAATACAGTGTGGGTGCCAGGGAGTAAAGGGCCTGTTAAGCAAGTGTGAGGACCTGGGTTTTATCCCCAGCACCCACATAAAAGCTAAGCATGGTAACATATGCCTGTAGTCCTTGTGATGGTGAGGTGGAGACAGGCAGATCCCCAGAGCACCCTGGTCAGCCAGTCTACCAGGGCCAGTGAGAAATGCTACATCAAAAGATAAGGTGGATGATGATTGACGAAGATATCTGATACCAATATCTGGTTTACACACACACACACACACACACACACACACACACACACACACACACACACGTATGTCTAGCTCTTTGAAAGAGCTACAGCTCTCATAAGACTGTCCTGGGCTGGCAGCGGTGGTGCATGCCTTAATCCCAGCACTCAGGAGGAAGAGCTAGGTGGATCTCTGTGAGTTCGAGGCCAGCCTGGTCTACAGAGTGAGATCCAGGACAGGCACCAAAACTACACAGAGAAACCCTGTCTCAAAAAACCAAAAAAAAAAAAAATTACATTTATTTATTGATATTGGGGGTTGGTGTGCCACGGTGTGCATGTGGCAGTCAGGGGGCAGCCTGAGGTGCCATTCTCACTAGCCTGAAATCAGCAGCCAGGCTTGACTAGCTAGTCATCAAATACAGGGTCCACCCGTCTCTGTCATTCTAGATCTGGAGTTACAATTGTGCTCCAACATGTCTGGGATTTTCATGTGGCTTCTGGGAATCCAGTTCATTGGGCATAGACAAGCATTTTGTAAACTCATCCATCCCCCAACCCTGAATGGAAGTTTTTAATACAAATGTGCAAAGGCATGTACACATGAATATGATATGTATGGATGTGGTTTTTTCTATTATGTTCTTAATGAATATGGGACCTGTAGTTATGGCTTCCTTACGTGATTGGCGGTTATGCAGGACCTGTAGTAATGGCTTCTTTACGTGACTGGCAGTTATATAAAATCTGTAGCTATGGCTTTTTTACATGACGGCCAGCATTTTTTTTAGTGATGCTCTCCATTACCATTCTACTGTTATGAACAGATTAAGCATTTTATTGATCATCTCAAAACCAATTATTTATATCATCGATTTAATATTTTAATTTTAAATTTGTTGCTTCTACTCCTATTTTCTTTGTTCTCTGTTTTCTGGTTTATATTGTTGTATTTTTCTAATTTCGCTACATGAACACCTTAATTTTTTTTTCTTTCTAAGGCAGACATTAACCACCACTTATTTCCCTCTTATCAGTGATTTATCGGACTTATATATTCATTAAGTTCTAATTTTTAATTTTCCTTGAGTTTTTCTTTTAACTCACGCACTGTTTAGAAGCATGCAGTTTAATTCCCACAAGTTCACAAATTATAAACAGTCTTAGAATGTCCTTCCCATTCATGACTTTACATACTGAAGCTTACATATTGCCCTATGCAGCTGAATGTGAATGCTTATGGTTACTTAGTACATTCTCTGAATACCACTGAGACAATAGGTAACGAGTCTCTTCACTTTGCACTTTTAGAGAAACCAGTAGAGTATGTCTTAAATCCATGACCCCAGATGCCAGAGGCCTGTTTTCTGGAGGCACTCATAGAGACTGAAGTAGGATGTTTGTGGATGGCCAGTGTACAGTGAATTCTGAGACAGCACTCAGAGATCCAAGAAAACTAGCATCAGTACCCAGCCAAAACAGGAGAATGGAAAGAAGGGGGTGTTCTGGTACATTCTTGTAATGACAACACCACACCCAGTGTGATATGCTGTGCTAGTTAGTGTTTTGTCAAAGTGGTGCAAGCCAGGGTCATCTGGGAAGAGGAACCTCAGCCGAGATGTCTCCATCAGATTGGTCTGTAGGCAAGTCTGTGGAACATTTTCTTAATGATAGATGTGGGAGGGCTCAGACCACTATGGGCTGTGCCATCTCTGAGAAGGCTGAGCTAGCAATGAGGGGTAAACCAGTAAGTAGCGTTCCTCTCTAGCCCATGCTTCAATTCCTGCCTCCAGTTTCCTGTCTTGAGTTCGCTGCATAAATTATGAAACATAATCTGTAAGATGGAATAAACCCTTTCCTCCCCAAGATGCTCTTGGTCATGGTGTTTACTACAGGAATAGAAAGGTAACTAAGACCCTTGGCTCATGTGCTTTCTGCTTCTGGGGTTCTCCATCAGTAGATTACGAAGAACTGGCATGCAGTGCCATGCCAGTGGACTACAAGGAGAGAGCAAACTCATCATAACTCATTCCTCTTCTTATGCTTATTAGGAATTTTAGTCCTGTCCTCATGAGAGGGATTTCACTGTTGTTTAGTGACAGATTTCATCCTCATATGCTTTACAAACACATTCAGTGCATGCGCCCCCCTTCCCCATTGTGGAGGTAAATTAAGACAAAGGACATGCCAAGGAAGGATGATGGCCTGAAGGGTGGAGAGGACTAAGAGGAGGATCAGAAATGAACCACTAGTGAGTGCTGTCTTAACCACTGTAATTAATTAATTTAATGATTAAATGAGGCCAAAGACCATAGGTTTGCACAAAAAGCATCTTCTATGATGCCACAGCTGAGGATTCAGGAAATGGCCCAGAGTCTTGGCACAGATCCTGTGTAGGTTAATGGGGCTTAAGAAAACCCCATGAACTAGCCTGATAGTGAGGCCCACACCAAGTTCTCTTCTACCATGAGTCTCTTTTGAGACCCATTTCTAACATAGCCAAGGATTGGCTATGTGCGGACATGGCCAGGCCAGCTGGTGTTTTAGCTGATTGGCCACAATGGGGCAGCCTGACCAGGAGTCCATTAACAAGGGCCTCTTTTCATGCCTCCCAGTGCACATGGGCTTGAAGAACTTCCTTCAGTTGTGAATTAGAATGTGAAGCTACAGTCTGGGTCTGGTGGCATAGGCCCGTAAGCTCAGCTACAAGGGGGTGGTGGCGGCATCTCAAGCAGTGCTTGGACTGCAGAATGAATTCAAGGCCAACTAGCACAGCGTAGGAAGACCTTGTCTCAAAAGACAAAAGAATCTGGTGTAGCCAGAACTTTCTCTGGTCCTGCTTCACCCCATGGTCTGGATGAATCTCTCCCACTCGCGGTCCCACAGTTATAAAATAATCATTCAGAGGCTTATATTAATTACAAACTGTATGGCCTATGGCTCAGGCTTCTTGATAGCTAGCTCTTAGAACTTAACTCAACCCATTTCTATTAATCTATGTATTGCCACGTGTTCTGTGGCTTTACCCATGTCCCATTACATGTTGCTCCTTGGATGGTGGGCTGGCATCTCCCCACTCTGCCTTTCTCCTCTCACTATCTCTTTTGGATTTTCCTGCCTGACTCCATCCTGCCCTGCCATACGCCAATGCAGCTTTATTTATTGGGAGCCACACATATTCACAGCCTACAGAAAGACATCCCACAGCAATCTGGGGATGTAGTTTAGTAGTGGAATGCTTGCCTAGCATACAAAGTTCTTATGTTCAATCTCCAATAAAGAAAAAAAAATAAGTGGTTCTACAAAAGAGTTCACAGGAACAGGCTCTTCCTGTCACTGTGAGAAAGCATGGCGTTTGCAGATGTGTAAGATGGGAGCCAGCTAAAGGTGTCAGCTGAACATTCCCCAGCTGCTATTGGCCCCTCCCTCTAAATGCCAGGCCTTTTCCTCCAGAAGTCCCTGGCTAGCTGAGGACTGGGTTAGTCTTGCCATGCATGTCTTTAGTGGAGCAGAAAGTACTCCTTAAGAAAAATGCAGTCGCTAGGCTAATTCTAGAAACTGGGTACTGGTCCACAGGGCTGAATGCTGGGAAGGTTTTTGAGGACATGATAATAATAGCATGTTCTAAGTAGTCCCTGTAACCAGAGAGGCTTTGTGAGAGGGTGAGGATGAGGATTCCAGGGGCTGTCAGTCTGCATTCTCCCAGGATCCGTGGGTACATCTAGAGGAAGACCTGGGCCTGCACCTGTGCACCCTTGAGCTCAGCATCTCCAGGTTTCCCCTCATTATCGCTCCCTCCATGTAGCAGCCTGTGGTGGTTTCAAAGAAAGTGGCCCCCAAAGGTAGCGGCTCTATTAGGAGGTGTGGCCTTGTTGGAGTGGCTGTCATCTTGTCGAGGAAGTGTGTCACTGTGAAGGCAGGCTTCGAGGTCTCACATATATACATACTCAGGCTACACCCAATGAGACAGCTCTCTTCCTGTTGCCTGCAGATCAAGATGTAAAGCTCTCAGCTCCTTCTCCAGCATCATGTCTGCCTGAATGCCACCATGACCCACCATGGCGATGATGGACTGAACCTCTGAACTGTAAGTGAGCCAATTAATTGTTTTCCTTTGTAAGAGTTGCTATGGTCATGTTGTCTCATCACAGCAATAGAATCCCAAACTAAGACACAACTCTAACACCATTTTCAACAAAATTACCTTTATTCACTGTAAGTTACAAACTTCTAAAGTGATAATACCCTCCACTCCTCGCCCCACCCCTCACCCCTGCCTCTATTTCCCGGTGCCTCTAACCTTCCAGTGCCCCCCTTTAGCACCAGCTGGTCAGCCCTGGGTGAGAAGGAGCTGGCTTTCTTTTCTTTTTTCTTCTTTTTCTTCTTCTTCTTCTTCTTTTTTTTTTTTTTTTTGCTCTGGGGCTGCAGGCTAGAGGCAGAGTGAAATCTCTGCCTGCTTTTAGGGGACATCACATTGGTGGCTCAGTGCCGCTTCTTCCTCTTCCTCTTGCGGGTGCCTAGTGACTCATACTTCCTCTTCTGAGCCTGCAAGGGGTGAGCAAGCTCCAGGGCTGAGAATGGCCCTTCAAACATCGCATGACCAGGCCCTGAGTTAGATCTCTTAGCCATAGGAGTCAAGCCTCCAATGAGAGCTCGCTTCTTTGACTTGGCGATTGG
The DNA here is from genome assembly GCA_902168405.1 of Peromyscus aztecus. Taxonomy (NCBI): domain Eukaryota; kingdom Metazoa; phylum Chordata; class Mammalia; order Rodentia; family Cricetidae; genus Peromyscus; species Peromyscus aztecus. The sequence goes on from CABHPQ010169257.1 coordinate 18,229, forward strand.
AGATGCATCAGGACTGAGGCCCCTTATCTTTGGAGATGAGGGTTTGGGGATACTATCAGAGTCAGAGAGACCCGCATAGGGGCACAAATGGCCGGCCAGTTTCCATGGCACCAGCCTGTACTGGGAACACAGGAGGAAGGCCAGGCTGGGGAGCTCCTCTTTGTCCTCAGCGGCTCTGCCCAGTGACTCATAGGGCTCCTCAGTAGCAGAAACTCCTCTGAGGCTCACCGCACATCTGGACCCCAGGTTTGGGGGATGGGCTTCTCTGCCACAGGGAATAACAGTGGATCCGATGTCTACCACTGAGGGTAAACACTGACTACTTGGGAGGACAGTAGGCCTAGGCCCCCACATTTCCGCATTGGTGGCTCCAGGACACTGATGGTCTGAGGAAACCATCTGTGAGGAACATTTCTGTGCACTGGACCCTCTTTGGGGACTATGGTCATCTCTCTTTGCACCTTGGCAGTCAGTCAGTACAGAAGCGTTGGCAAGTATCTGAGGGGCACCGGGGTTCAGAGGTGCCCTCTTACAGCCTTTCTTCTTCAAAGCCAGGTGTTTCTCCAGCAGCTGCAGGAGGAAATGGGCACGTAAGACTCAGCCCAGGCTGGAAGGATGAGAGGGGGTGAAGCATTTGGGTGGAGGTAGCCAACTGTCTGAGTGTCAGAGACTGAGGGTCTGCTGGATGGCATGCTTGCTTCCTTGCAGCTGTATACTGTAGACCACCCCCTATGTCCATACCTGTGTCCCCTTCTGGGTGAAGCCCCAGGTAGGATGCCTTGACTTCCTGTAGGTCAGGGTGAGTCAAGGTCACATGGTTCTTATGAGCAGGGTCCTCTCTTTTCCTGTCCACCTGGTATCCCTCAGCACCCCACTCTTCTTGGGGTCCTCCCTTCCCCGTCCTGTCTGCCTGGTATCTGCTTGCCTCTTGCCTACCTATTGCTCCTTCCCTGCTGTCCCTAGTGTTCACCCTTCCCTGTCTACCTGCTTAACAGTGAGTTCTTCCTCATACTCCAGCTCCTTCATTAGAGCCAGTATGTCCATCTCTGGTTTGGAAGATAGGATTTCTGCCACAAATTGGGGGTTTATTATGGCCTCCACCTATAAACAGAAGGAAAAGGACTTGAGTGCCAGGGAGCAGGGAGTCTTCAAGCCAAAGGGACCCTCTATCTTGTCCTATGTTGCTGCCAAGTCATGATGACAACCAACATCTACACACATGCACACACACACACACACACACACACACACACACACGAGAGAGAGAGAGAGAGAGAGAGAGAGAGAGAGAGAGAGAGAGACAAACAGAGACACAGACACAGACAGACAGACATGTGCACATGAGAGAGAAAGAGAGAGGCAGACAGACAGAGACACAGAGAGTAACACACACACAGACAGACACACACAGAGACAGACAGACAGAGATAGAGACAGACAGAGAGCTCTGAAGGTAGGGAAGCAGGCTTGGTTACAAGGACCAGGATGCCAAACTCAGAATCTGGCCCACACCAGGGCCCCAGATGCTCACTTGCTCAACAAAGTGTTTCTGGGAGCACAGCTCATCAATGTAGTCCAGGAGCCCTGCGTCTGAGTACAAGTCATCTTCTTCCTGCTCCGGCCCAGTGCTCTCCCCTTCCTCCTCCTTGGGCTCTCCTGTGGATGGCTGCGGAAGCCTCTCCAGCCAGTCCATGATGTTCATGTATTCCTGCACAGCTTCAGGTGGAATTTCCGTGGGAGGCTCAGTCTTTTGTAACTGCTGGTGTCTGAGGACCGGGAGGTGGGCAGGGTCAGCCTTGGGGACAGCCTTCATGGAGTTGCACACTAGGAGATAGGAGAGCATGATGATACATGGATGGGGTTCAGCTCCAGCCATGCCCTGCAGAGCGTAGTTCAGGGGAACTGCAGTGGCCCGGGGTAAGCCAACGCAGTTTTCTCTAAACATCTGTGAAAGAGAACACTGCAAAGGGTGATGTGCCTCGAGAACGTTTGGAGCCACCAAAGTTTCAGGTTCTCTCCAAACTCAGTGCCCCCAGGTCCTGATCACATGGTGTTTGATTCCTTAGGGAGCAATGATCATGGCCAGTTCAGTGATTCTCCAGTTCAGGACTAAGAGCTGCAAGGGACCCCAGGCTACATAGCAAATGCCCCACCCTGAAGGAAGAAGCCCACATGTAGGGCAAAAGTCTATTTTGACTGATTTGACTTCTGCATAGAGACCTAAAGGTATGTGAGCCCTACCTGGTTCCTCAACCACCTCAGGAGCTGGGGGCCTCGGAGGATCTTGCCTTGTGGTTGCAAGAACTTGGCACTGGACACCTCTCATCATCTGCAGCCTTGAATTCTCCATCTCCAGCCTTGAATTCTCCATCTCTTCTGCACTCTCAAATTCTGTGAACCTAGGGATGAGGGAGGCCAGGGCCCAGCATAGGCGATTACTAAAGGTGATCATGTGTACAGGGTCTTGGGGTGGTCTGGTACACTCCCATGAAGTTGCTGATCTTGGAACATAACCACAGTTCTGGGGCACACTATATCCCTTGATATTTGCCAGGAATCAAATCAGTTTGAGGTGGCCCAAGTAGGGCTTTAATGTGACTCCTCCTTAAGGCCTATCTTGACCTTGCCTAGAGCCACATAGAAGAGCCGACTGGTAAGATGGCCATGGATATGACTGATGGAGCACACCAGGGATCTTGGACCAGATCCAGAGATGCTGAAGCTGAGATTGGGAGAGCTGGAGTGACCTGGGAGACAAGGGCCCAGGAGATGTCAAGACAAAGTAGAAAGGAAGCTGAGAGGTGTGACTGCTTCCCTCTGAGAGCTGTTTGTTGGCTTGTGTGCACAACGGCGTCACATGGAGCAAAGGCAGAAAGACCAGAGACATGTCCTCAGAGTGTATAAGAGGCTTCTCTCCTCTCTGCATGCTTCCGTTCATATCCACTCCAGGTACATAAGGATACAACTGAGGCCACAACTTGAGATGCAGTGGGTTCTACTGTTGAAAAGCAGTGGCTCCATGCCAGGGTTGACCTAAGACTTGTGGAGCATGTTTGCTTTGCACAACCCCCAGTGTTGGAGGAGACCCCATGGGGCTGGGATGGGCCACTTCTCCCACTCTGACCCTCAAAAGAAAGGCAGGGATAGACTCATGACTAATGATGTCAGAGCTGTTGGGACCATGGGGCAGATAGCCCAGCATTCCAGGAAGTGAAACAGCATCCTGGACACCAAGATTGCCACCAGGGGCCCAAGTGTTAGGTAATACTCTTGGCAGAATGTGGGTAACAATTCACTAGGCCTAGCTCCAACTGAGCAGTACCCACAACACATACCCTCCTTAAGACTCCTGCCCCAACAGACCCATCCATGTTTAACAGCTCCCCACACACCCTGCTTCAAGACTCCCTTGACTCACTTTTCCGCCATCTCAAAGAAGATCATCCGGTCATAATTGCTTGTGCACTGCCATTCCTGCAGACCCCTCCACAGGCCCTCCTCCACATTCATGGTGGGCTTCCTCCGGGCCAGGGACCGAAGCACCGGACTGTAATTCATTAGAACCACTCAACTCCAGACCCAGCAGACCCAACCCAAGATGCATATGTATCCTGTGCCAGTGTAAAGTCAGCCTCTAGGAATGCCTAACCATGCAGCAAACATCGACACAAAGATCTATGTCTGTTTCCCTGGCTGCCATGTGAATTCTCCTTCTACCACTCTGTGTGGAAGAATGAGTGAGATTTAGGCTCCCGACATGGAAGTATGGGTGACAAAGTCAAAGTAAAAGTCACTGGAAACAGGACCTTGTGTGGTAGCCAGGCTTAGGTCACGATGCGGGGCTCCCAGGATGGGGTAGTTCTCTTCTTGGAAGGAAGAAGAGACCCCCCAAATTGTCTTTGAGTCCTGTGAGACAGCCAAGGACACTTGATCAGAACTGACCCTTCAAAGTCCTGTCGGAGTCTCCAGTGCCCAGAACTGTGAAAATACAGTGTCTGTGGTTTGAGTCTTCTTAGTCTACCTGGTCATGAAGCTGAGCTGACTGACAAAATGCACAGAATGATCTGGAAACCTCGGCTAATGACTGGGGCAATGATGCAAATAATTGCTGAGGATCAAAATGGAGCAAAGAGACCAAAGATTTCACCAGTGCAGGTCTGGAGCCTGCTGGCCTAAGGGACATTTCCCAGAACAATGGGGTGGGGACAAATGTACAGGTCTTTCTGGAGTCTGGCCCTCTTCCCCATCCCAAACACTAATGTCAATGCTGGAAGATAAAAAGTTAAGGAGAAGAACTACCAAACGGAATGAAAGGCCTAAATCCAAATCCTAGCTCCCGGGACTCCAGGATCCCTAGTGTGACATTGCTGTTCCTCAGAGTGTGACCCTTTAGAGTGGCCCCATCACCTTCAGCACCTTCCTTGTCTACCTCACACTCATGTTGAAGCCCCAGTAGGACCTTCCAGGCACAGGTGACACTCACATGAGGAAGCAGGAGAAAGCTGCCACGTCAGGAGTCTGGGACAGGTGCCGCTGCACCAGAGTCTTGATATGCTGCCAGCGCCGGAAGTTCCCATAGACGCTGTCTGGTTTGGACAAGTAGTTTTCTGGGGAGTTGGTTTGGACATTGGCTGGACCACTCTCCCCATATGCTCCTTTTGTGGGTGGTGCTGAGTTCACTGGGGACCTGACAGGAACCAGCGGGACGACTGGCTGTGTGGTCGGGGGATGAGGGCCCAGGACCCACGTTCCTTCTTGAGGCTGGACGGCTGAAGCAATTCGAGCATTTATGAAGGTGTTTGAGGCAGGTGTTGTCATGATGAGTGAAGCAGGGTGCCCCATACCACCACCCTGGGTCCCAGGGACATTACAGTTGAGGGGCACCTGAGTGAGGACAATGTTGGCATTGTGCACAGGCTGGACAGGCCTGCCGGGTGTCCCAACCTGTACAATGTTCAGAGGTACAGCTGTCCCCAGGGCAGTGCTTCCATTTTCTGCCACCAAAGACATCCCAGGCAAGGCAGACAGCACTAGAGGATTCCTGGGAGAGATGCCTGCAGTCACGAGGGGTGCTGGAGGCTCCCAGAATAACTGGGGTGCTGGTTGGGGGGCAGGTGGGAGAACAGGCAGGGTAGCAAATGTAGGCATGGATGCACCGGGGTTCACAGCCATGTTCTGTCCCAATGAAGATGCTGTGAAGATAAAGGAGAGAGTGAATGGAAGAGGGAAAGGGCACAGGAGGGGGACTCTGTGGTCCTGGTAGTGGAAATTGGGAGAGGGTCATGAGGAGACTGTACTGCTTGCAGATTTCCCTGAGGGAATTTCATGCTGGGTTCATCTGGCTGAGCACTGTTCCAGCAGGGATCTTCTTCTCCATTCACCAAGATTCCCTGATCCCTGTCTGGAGAGGAGCCCTCAGCTTTCCCACCTCTGAGAGGCTCTTTCTGGAATCCCTGGCAGAAAACTCATCAGTGTTCTAGCTCTCTTCCCAGAGATGGATCACTTTGACTTGGTCTAGACCACCACCCCAGTGATTATGCTCACATGAGGCAAGGCACCATCAATGAGGGCCAGTTTCTAGAAGGGGCTCTGTGAAGATGGCCGGTTTCAGATATTGACCTCATCCCCTTCTGAGTGTTCCTTCCACACTTTCAAGCCTCCCCCCTTTCTAGTTCAGCACAACAAACCAAAAACATCTCTGTGCAATTCTCCAAGTCAGCACCCCAGAATCCTGGAGGTGACCCTGTAGCATGCTGCGGCTCCCTCTCCTAATGCCTCCCACAGCAAACAGCAATGGGACAGATTCTGGCAGCCTCACACTGCCCTAGTGCCATGGTCACTGGTTCCCACCATGGGTGGGAACTGTTCCCACCGCACTGATGTGTGTAAGACAGCCACGCAGTTCCCTGACACACTATCCTTGCAAGCCTGGTAATGGCTGTGGAAGGCTGTAAAGGGCCAGGGAATGGTGAGTGGAGGGGCTGTCTGGAGGTTTCTGGAGATTACCACAGCTACTGGCATTGTCACAATTAGCCATGAAATGAAAATCACATGTGGTCCTTTTCTTCGAGCTCCCACCAATATAAGGGAGTGATTAGGTGCCAAGTGAGACATAATTCCCTGGAGCTCATTGCTGCTCAAGCAGGAACTCATGAGGGCCCCCTCAAAGAGAGCCAAGTCCCCAAACCCAGAACAACCGTTCTAGCTCTGCTTAACAGTAACACAGAACATGTTCCAAGACAAACACTTCTCTCTAAAGCCCCTGGAAAAGGACCTAGCCACCTCAGAACCCACCCAGACCAACAGCACTCCACGTCAGGCAGGAGAGGTTTCCCATTACAGTTACATGCTGGGCTAAGGGAACTGCGCAGATAGTCCCAAGACAACACCTCTAAACTGATATTTGAAAAAGTAGGTCTAAAAATTAAGAACAGACACCCATTCCTTTGTTAGTTGATATTTCCTAACTGCTCTGCTTCAAAAGAATCAAAAACATCAACTACGTGGTGAAGGAGAAGCTTTCCCTCAGTCGTAAGGCGTGAGGGACTCTGGGCTGCCAGTTGATGAAATAACCTCCATCCTCACAGAGAAGACCCCACTGAGCTGTTTCCTGCCTAGTCTGCACTGTCCTCCCAAGGTCTAAGGAGGCCCAGTTAAATTCCTGGGATCTATAATTTCATAGCCCAAGGTCCAGCAGCCTAGAGAAATGACCCAGAGCTCAGTTCTTGCCCATGAGCCTTCCCTGGGCCACCACAGTAAACCATTCCACCACACCTATGACCTGTGCTCAGGAGACCTGCCTGCCACACAGGAGGAGCCAGTCTGGGGCCTCTCATCGTATCTCCTGATCCAGTGTGTTTCCTTGTGGCAGCTCAGTTCCACCATGGACTCTGTTCATCCTGCCGTAAGCTTGGTCAGTCTCCGAGGTGAGATGTCCTTGCCGAAGTCCGGAGCTGTCTCCCATCCCCTCCCTTGGTCCAGTCAGTCATTGATAGCATCAAATTTAAATTGCCCATGGCAGGGAGTCAGGTCCCATACCCTGATACTCCAGGCTTACCTTCGGAAGCTATTCCTACAGGCTTGGACAGTAACCATGCCTGTCTGCTAGGGTCCATGGTGAGAAAACTCAGATAAATCACACCGAGAGTCGCCAATATGTGATGGATGCTCAAGAGAGCCAGCCACAGCTGAGAAAAGTTTGAAAGTAAACAGCTCCAGAATGTGGTATTTAACATTCTGAAGCGGGGGAGGGGCAAGAGTAAACCAGGGCTGGGGAACATTCCGTAAGGGGCTGTGGCAGGTGCGTAAGAACCTTGGGGTCAGTTCAAAGGATGCATCCTTGTTGGAGGTGCTTGCACATGCTTGGTGTTTGCCTCTAGGAAGATTTTGATGGTTTCTTATAGACACAGCACACTGGGGTCACTGATGCCTCTTCCTTATTTCTTCAGTAGACCTTGTTTTATTCCCTTCGTCCTGTGTTCTGCATCCCTCCTACAGAGGGCAGGCGCTTGAACATTTTTACATTGTTTATACTTACTCAACAAATTAGAATATATATGCAGACAAATATAGAGGGTCTAAGTAACAGAGTTGGACATATTTGAAAATCTGATCTCAGGAGATCCATGGATCTTCTTGCCATGTGCATGCCATTCTTTACGAAGCAGTTCTTGTGTGTCCAGCCAGTGCTGGGATATCTGCACCCTGTAGCATGATAGTCTCATTCACCATCCCTTTTTGCTAGAGGTGCCAGCCCATCAAGGCTTCACTCAGGATATGTAGTCCACAGGACTCAAAACTGAAATCACTTCTCTGGATCAGTGGTACTGAGTCCTTTTATTGCAAACAGACATTTGATGATTAAAAATCTGTTCTCTACCACAAAAAATAATGTGTAGGCTTATGTGACAAATTGGCTTTCCTGAGCTTCTCAATGGAAACAAGGTTAAATGAGAGGGACAAGAAAAGAGGAAACATTCTTTTACTCCAAGACAAAGAGGCTTAACATTCTTCGGGCCCTGATTTTCTAGGCATAGAAACCCATTACCCGTGTACATTTTGAAAAAGCCAGGATTCCATTTTCCATCACCCAGTACTGATTTCTGTGTGTGCATGTGCCCATCTTATGCTCCAGTATGATCCTGGATTCACTAGCTGTAGACTTCCATCTTGTTTTTTTATATGCTGGTGTTCTTGGAATCATGTTCTCTGGTTGCAGGAAAAGACTGTCTCTGACTTAATTGCTTTAGAAATTGTTAATGTTAGGATGCTAAAGCAAAAGGCATTCACAACAAACAATATTTGCATTTGTAGTCTGATCATTGCACAAACTGGAGATGGCATCACAATGCATGTTGGGTAAAAGATCCAAATGTTCTACATTGTGGCGAGTTGTTTGCATTTTGCATATTGAAGAGTTTTTGACACCAACTGCAAAGACACCAAATGCAAGTTTTTAGTAGCGTGAAATATTTGATAGTCCATTATAAAAAGAATTTGCAGTAGATGATTTTGCTCAATTATAGGATAGCGTCTATTCTGAGCATGAATAAGGTGGATCATGCTAGGTACAATGCTTGGAGGTTTGGTAAATTAAATATGTATTTGACTTGTGATATTTTCTGACAACAATACAACATCATAACTGAAGGAGCAGGTGCCTTTCTGTGTGAGGGTATGGTTGTAGCAGCCCCTTAAAGAAAGCTTGTCTGGTTCCTAATTTGATATGTGTGTCTCATTTTATCGGTGTCATAAGCTGGGAGACAGTAATCTCATTTTGCCTTGTGACAAGAAGGGTTGCTAGGAAATGGTTGAGGGGGAACGTGGACTGAGAATCCAGAGAGCTGCCGCAGAAGCTGCTGGGTGCAAGCCCCACTTCCCTGGTAGGAGTCAGTAGTGTTCCTGCTGTGGCAGAGGTTTGGGACAGGAAGAGAGGTTTAGAGGGACCCAGACTATCAAGTCTCAATTAAAGGTAGAATGACACCAATTTCACAGGAAACGTTTGCGAACTGACATTTATTGGCAGAAGCTCCCCTTGTGAAGTAGATTTTAACACACTGGATGTCATAGGAAGGACCCTAGAGGCAGGTAAATCATGTCTCAGAGTGTTTCCTGGGTCTGATTTTTTTTTAATTTTTTAATTTATTTTTTATTTTGGCTAGAAGTGTTCCTTAATGGAGCTTTCAGCAAGTATGGGAGAAAACATACTGTTCTTTGAAAGGTGCAAAGGAGACAAATGCCATCCAAATTGTTGGATGCAGAAGGAGCCAGACTTCTTCAACAGTTTTCGGTGAGGATGCTAAGTGCATGAGTGGAAGGTCTGTAATCCCTGGTTTTAAGGAGGGATGAGGGCCCAGGTTCTGTGAGGAGGGGGGGCGGGGGCGCGGTGTTGGGGGGCGATGCTCTACACGCATTCTTTCCTCTCCTACTAAGCTCCATGCTTCACCTGAGCGCTCCTGTTTGTGCATGCTATTGGAGTTCCAGCACGAGCTGCTTGCCTCCCTCGGCTCCCTGCATCCGTCCGTTGTGCACCCGCTCAAACGGAAGCGTGGAAGAGGGCACCAGCACGCCAGCGCGAGCATGCAGGATGCTGGAGCGAGCATGCCTCCTAACGTTCGGTGAATATGGCGGCGTCCAAAGTCCGTTACAGAGAAAAAGGTAACTGAAACTCAAGCCTAACTTCCTGAGCATGCAGTCACCTCTGTCGCTACCCTTGGCTGTTAGTTCCTTGTATCTTGTAGGCAGTGTGGCCTTGAATGACTGAGTGCCCTCCCTAGGCCAGCCTGAAGCCTGGGAGTTTTTACACCACTGGCATGGGCAAGTGCCCAGACCAGGGCTTCTTTCCATCATTCTGTAGGCTGTCTGGCTTTTGATGTGTGTGTTGGGGTGGATGGGCGGAGTTAATAAATGAGGTGTGAACTTTGAAAGCATGCCTCGTCTGTGTCCCCTATACTCTCAGGAAGCTTTCAAAGTGTTGGAAAGCATTGTTTAGTTGAGCAAACAAATTTCTCATGTTGAAAAATGGGGAATTTTTGACATGCAAGCATAAATAGCAGCCAGAAATACAGCCTTCATGTTGCAGCTCCATTATTGCCATTGATGTTAGTGACCTTTCACAGTTGAATAACTGGCCTTTTAAATTCAGCCTTGCATCTCCTTTTGGACCTTAAGGGTAGCAGTAATCAAGAAAAGCATTATGTGAAAATCAGATGAGTAAAAGGAATTTACAACAAAGACTATTTTATTATTAAATTGTGTGTGACTATTATGTAATCGTGTATGTGTGTGTATGATTTTGAGACCAATAAGGTGAAAAGTATTTTAATTTCAGAAATGAGAATTGTGGGGTGAGTATTCTCATGTATAATGTGGTGCTGTGCTTGCTGACCTTATGGGGAGTAACTCAGAGTATGTATAATTTGCTGTATAATTAGGACATAAATTGGGCATTGTGTATGAATTTATAGTTTTGGATTGAGTGGTGAGAATCTGATGTGTGTATTCTCATGTGGGTGATGGTGTTTGTTTAGATACTTGGAATTAAGGGATTTTGATAGTGTGTAGAGCTTATTGTATTTAGACAATGTGAAATAACTTGCATGTAACCTTGGACTTGGGGTTAGGTATTTGTAATATGGGTTTGGAAATATTTTATCTCATTTTTCTATTGAAAATTGGGATATTTTTGTTTGTCGTCGAGTCTGGAAGAAATATATTCACCTTGGGCAAGAAATAAGTGCATGTGGATAATGTTAAAGAAATTGTGCATATTTCTGTGGCAATACAAAGGGGAGAATATTGTTGGGAAAATGCAGGATTATTTGTATGTTTGGAATGCCATGGATGGTTACAGGATTTGTCTACTGTGTTTATAGCATGTGAAGACAGGTGTGTGACAAGTTTTTTTTTTGAGGGGGGGAGGGTAGCTTGTAGAGTGGATATGTACTCCTCAGGTTCATATGATTCTACATTTGAAAGATGGAGGAGTTATTTCATTGTGGATATTCAAAGTGTGTTATCTCATTTATGCAAGTGGTGAGATTGTACATATGGGGGCAGATATATTTGCACATTTGAAGTGTTATGTAAATGTTTGATGTTGGTGGAAAAATACATGGGTATGGAATTTGTATTTTCTTGTATGGCTTGTGAATGTTTATATTTTCTATATGATTTTTGACAAGATTTTTGTGTGGAGAATATTTAGGTGACAGAATGTTTACTAAAGTGTCATGGCAGTTTGAATAAATGTTCTCTGTTGCTCTATATATGGTAAATAGGAAATAGTGAGTATACATATAGCAAATAAGCAAGGATGTATTTGATGTGTATTTGATGGATAGATGAGATTATGCATTTGCACAGGCAAGTGTAGCAACTATTTGCTGCATTGGGGTTTATAATATAGTCACGTGTTAGTATTGATGATGTAGGAAGTGTTTTCTAGCAGCTAGAGATAATTCTGGATCAATGAGTGGTTTGTATTTGTAATATAAATGTTATATGGGTAATACTTCTCTATGTTTTGGGCATTTACACTGGTAGTATATATCTATCTCTGCATAAAATATGTATATTTATTCATTGAAAAAGAGGTCATTTGTTCAATGTATTATTACTTTTGCATTGTTGTTATAAAACGTCATGATCAAGGCAATTTATATAAGAAAGGGTTTACTTGGGCTTTCAGTTCCAGAGGGGTAACAGTTCATCATGGAGGGGAAGCATGCAGGTACGGCAGCAGGACCAAGAAGCTGAGCAGTCATATCTTGAACCATAAGCACAATTCATAAGAGACTGAACTGGGAATGGCATAGAGTATCTAAACTCTTAAAGTCCACCTCCAGTGACATACTTCCTGCAGCAGGGCTGTACCTCCCAAGCCTCCCAAAACAATGCCACCAACTGGGGGCGAAGTGTTCAAACATCTGAGCTGGAACATTCTCATTCAAACCACAGTGTATAAATGTGCATTAGGTTTGGTTAATGAAGCTGTGTTTCTAGTGCTCATGGGAATGTTTGGAGGATGAGCTCAGAAGTTTGTGTTTTATAGATATAGAATATTGAATAGTATGCTATATATTGTGTGTTTATGTCTGCTTTTGGTGCATGGCATAAGTTTCCACACATGTGAGATTAATATATTAATATATTGCATTTAATCCATGTGTTTGGGGAATGTGTATATTTACAGTGTCTGAGTATATTGATGGCTCAGAGATCCTCTTTGTGCTTATTCAGGACTGGGTTCTTGAAGACTTTGCTTGAATGTGTGATCCAATGTTTGTGTTTGGTCTTTTGTATTAGAGAAGTATATGCTGTTTGTAGTTGTATGCATTTGAGTTCTTGGGGTTTATGGAGGTGTTTTCTGGTGGATACGGGCAGCTTGTCTATGGAAGTGGAGAAGCTATGTAGATTGTATGTGCATTCAGGAATTGTGGCATATATTTCTTTTGGGACCATGAGATTTTACATTGGTCTATTTGGGGGTGGAACATAAGAAAATTATTGTTTCCATGTTAATTTTCTAGACTGTGTGCCTACTGGGTGTCTGTTGAATAGGCAATGTTGAGTTTCCTTCTGACTAGGAATTAGAGACGTAGCCTGAAGCAGTCTTAGCCCTTGATGGAAGAAGTAAAGGGGTCAGATCATGAGCTATGACTCTTATGCTGTGTCTCCCAAACTCTTGTGTTGTGGGATTTTTTTAAATTCATCAATGTATGATATATGTATGTGTTTGGTGGCACACAGGTGTGTGTGTATGTGTGTGTGCGTGTGGGTGCGTGCGTGTGTGTGTGTGTGTGTGTGTGTGTGTGTGCTCGCATGCGTTATAAAATATTTCTGATATTTTTTTGCTGACTGGACCACAAGCTTCTTCACATTTCCCCATCTCTGCCTCCCACCTCCACATAGGAGAGCTGGGATTACAGGCATGTACCCTACTGCATACAGGGTTATGTGGTGTCCTTGGGCCCAGACTAAGTTCATCAGGCTTGCATAGCAAGAGCTATACCCGTGGAGCCATCTCTTCAGCCCATGGTCAAGGTTTTCTTCACACCCAGAGGACTACTAGGAAGGATTTCTTCTGGAAGCAGGCATAGTCAAAGAAACTAGGTCATCCTGAGTGTGCTGTCAAGGTGGCATGAGAACCAGAAAGTGGCGTATTTAAAGTTGCAGTCAAGGGAGGTATGCTTGCTAAAGAGATTGGTGCAATGAAAAATGTCCTTTGCTTTGCCCTGGGTAGAAAATACCTTGAGGGAATCTTAAGAGATCAGAAACAGCCTTCCCATTCGAGGCTCAGAAGCTCATGTTTGAGAAGAGAGACAAAACCTCTCCCACCCTAGTGAACTCTGCTTTCCCAGAGCCACCCTGGGAATTGTCCCCAGGAATCTGCAATGCCTAGTCCAGCTCCTGAGGCACTTGGAGGCTTCTGTAGTTATGGACCATCTTTTTCTGGCTCCAGCTCACACTGGTATCATAGCTTATGGTCCTGGTTCTATATGAATTATAGAAGAAATCCTGTAAGGCCAAGCAGTGTCAGAATCCAGGGGAGCAATTCCCATGAGAAAGTGAAGCTGCAATAAAACCCCCAGGAATATAGGGGACCCCAGGGGCATAGAATGCCTGTTGAAAGAATCAGTAAGCAGAGCCAGCCCCAAGCACAGGTGTATGAGTTGAAGTGGACACGTTTATCACAGAAGTGCTGTTAACCGCCTTGGGGATCTATATGATGTCCCAGGTGCTTGATATGAAGGTACAGACTCTGATGTTTGCCCCACTACATTTTTATCTTGTTCTGATCTGATTCCTTCTTTTTTTTTCTTGTTCTTCCCCCTTTGAAATCGGAACTTTTACCAAATGCCTTTTTATCTTTTAGCATGCATAACTTTCTTTTTAAGGGGCTCACAGATAGTGTAACGGGGGAAGCTTAGAATCTGCAGCCACCTAAAAGTTTGAGAGAGGGCATGGTGGGAAGAAAAAAATATTTCATTTAAGTAAAACTTGCTGTCCCAAGATGAAAGACTAGTCAGTGTCATCACAAGGACATCTATTTAGCATCTTTTGTGGGGATATTCTCACAGTCTCAATTGGTTGGTGTCTTAGTTAGGAGTTTGCCTTGAATCTCAAAGGAGACTTTGGACTTGGACTTAAGCAATGCAGGAACCATTGAGAATTTGAGAGACTCTGGAGATACATCAAACACATTTTGTATTTTGGAATGAATGTGAGCCTTTGGGGCTTTTGGTGGGGTCTTGTGTATTGGATCTTAAGTATCTCTCAGGGCTCATGATTGTTAACAGACTTGGTCCCTGGCTAGTGGCTCTATTGGGAGCTGGTGGGAGCTTTTTAGGTGGAGCCCAGTGGAAGGAAGGAAATTAGGTCATTAGAGGCATGGCCTTGAAGGGCATATTGGGACCCATCCTTTTCTCTCTTTCCTGGCTGCCTCTGCTCTACACTCTTCCTCAGGAGACCCTGCCACGCCTCTGTCACAGATGCCACAGGGACAAGTGGCCATGGACTGTGGCCTTCAAAACTGTGAGCCAAAAGCAGTGTTTTCTGCTATTAAGTTGTTTATCTTAGGCCAGAGATGGAAGGCTGACTGACAGTTCCCAACCATCACACAGGAAGTTCCTCCCCTTCTCTCCCTCCAGAATCTCCTCTTGTGAATTTATTTGATCTTAGTTTAAAAGACAAGAAGTGATCCCACTGTCAGGTGACAGAGGACACTGAGAGATCTCAGTTTAGGGTCTGGTGGTCCACATTCTTCCCACAAACCAAGACTTCATTCAAGCATCTTTTCAGATACAAATACCTCCATGGTACCCCGAGACTAGAACTGAGGAATGCAAGGATGCCCTCATGCGAGAACATCCCAGAACCCACTCAGCTGTGGATATAGGTTTAGGTAAAGGGAACCCAGACAATCCCTGGCTCAGCTCAGAAATATGAAGTGGACAGTGGAACATCTTCTCAGCAAGAAGATAGTTGCCTGTGTAGGCAGTTGCATAATAAATGTCCTATGTGGGGTCCTCCTGTCTTTGGGGTATCCCTCAGTGTCCCACAGTAACTTCATCCCCAGAGCACATATATCTAAAGTGTTTTCTTTGTTTTCAGCATTGGCTGGCAAATGCCTTAAAGTGTATCTTGGGACAGAAGACAGACTGAGGAGCTTGTCCACATCCCAGAGACCTGTGCCCTTGAGTAAGCATTTTAACCTCTCAGCCCAGCTTAGTTCTCTGCAGAACAGAGTACTAGTGATGTCAGCTGTCCAAGCTTGTGAAGATTCAAGTCAGTGTGTGTAAAGTGCCTGGAGCAGTGAATGGCATCCCATCTGTACTTGTTATACATTCTGTAGCTGCTAACTGCTCATCCACTCAGAACACGCTGTCCATTTTCCTGATATGGCCCTCTTTCCCATCCACATCCAGTCAGCTGGCCTCATCTCATGCCTCCCTGCTTCTGCTCCTCAGTTCCCAGCCTCATCGTCTTACGGCAACAAAGGCTTGAAACCCGTGTCCTCCTCAGGATTGAGACCTCAGGATGGGAGCAGACCAGTTCACTTTCAAATCCTGCAGAGCACCCATCATGGTATCTCCATATGGGGAGCAGAGATGAAGGATGTTTACAGGGGTATGGGTTTCTGACTGTCCCACAAATGCAATCACCTGCTCCCCAGAGTCTACACCCCACTGGAGGTGTGACAGAAGTGACTTCAGTTCCTCACTTGCCACATCCCTGCCTAGCCCGTGTGATTCAGTGTAGGCTCCGTCCACTGTGGCTGTCGCCCTATGACCTACTTTGCCTAAGGCTTTCCTCCTTTGCCTCTGTCTTTGAGGCTGGCTGCTGAAGGCTGTAGTACAGGACAGTGGTGTCCCCGCTTTGTTAATATGCTCAGAGCTGGGCAGAAGCACTTTTCAGAGGAGGCCCCTGGAGTCACTGATGGAAGTAAATGCCTATTACATGTTGGTCCACAGTACTGCTGCAGTAGAGAGTTGGTATACCCAAAAATGAGTACACACTTCATGCCAAGACTTTAGAACCCTCTTTGGGAGAAATCTAAAGCAATGGAAACAGTTTTACTCAAGACAATTTACTCTTTTCTCTGCAGTTTCTCCCAAATTTCTGTTTGTAGCCCTTCTTGTGCCTAGGCTATACATCTTAGTTGCTGATAAACATCTTAAAAATTATATGTGCATGCTATATAGACATAGTACACATGCTGTTCATCTATTCACTCCTGTAAGATGTAAAATGTGTATGAAAAGCCAGTGATGTGGGCAGTAAATGAAATCACCAAGGGAATGGACAGACAGACAGGATTTATTGAAATATAGTGCAAGAAAGCTGTAGGTAAGCCTCAGAGAGGGGGTCATGCAGCTGAAAAGGGAGTGGGAGTCTTGTCTAGTTCTGAATGAGAAGGAAGTCACTTGGTGTTACCTTTTGGGCCGTTTGTTTGAGTCCACAGCTGAATAGATAGGGTGCCATCTCACTTTCTTATCAAGCAGCGGATTCTACAGTGTGAATTGTTTATCTTCAGACTGTCCCTGTAAGGTGCCGTTAGTCATATGAGTTAGGCTTTAGTTATTTGTGTGATATATCTTAGGTCATCAGGGAGCCGTGCTCCAAGTGGTCATGACCTCATGGTTAAAATAAAGGGAATTTCCTTTCCTTTTTCTTTCTTTTAACCTCCTTTGTCTGTATAATACCCAGAAGATGCTGGTCTTTGCAGAATATGAATAACCCAAGAGGCTAAAATTCATTGTTTGAGACGGATTAAATATCATTGAATGAAGAAATCAAAGACTGTGATCTTATATTGAATTCCTTATAGTTAAGTCTTTGGAACAGTTTTGCATGAATGATTTTAAAGGTAAAATGAGGAGCATAATTTATCTGGGAAGAAGTCATAATATGGGAGGATGTCTCAGTCAGCAAAGTGTTCGATGTGCAAACACAATGTGGTGGTTTGAAAAAGGATGGCCCCCAGAGGCTCACTGTTTGAATGCATAGTCGTCAGAGAATGGCACTACTGGAAAGGATTAGGAGGTGTGGCATTGTTGGAGGAAGTGTGTCACTGGGAGTGGGTTTTGAGGTTTCAAAAGTCCCAAGCTCAGAGTCTCTCTGGCTCTGCCTATCTATCAGGATATAGCTCTCAACTACTGCTCCAGCATCTACCTGTGTGCCACCATGTTCCCACCATCCTTCCCTGCCATGATGATAATGGACTAAACCTCTGAAACTGTAAGCAAGCCCAATTAGATGTTTTATTTTATAAGAGTTGCCTTGGCCATGGTGCTTCACACAGCAATAGAATAGTGACTGGGACACATGGGGACCTAAGCTGGATGCTAAGTACTCATATAAAATGTTGTGCATGGCAGCATGCACCTGTAATTGCAGCACTGAGGACCCTATGGAGACAGGAGGCTCTCTGGAGCTCATGGCTAGCTGGCCTAGCCAGCTCAGTCAACTCCAGGGTCAATGAGACCCTGCCTCAGAACTAAGAGCAATGCAGGAAGATACGTGATACCAGCCGTTGGCCTCCATGTGCGCGCGCACACGTGTGCACACACACATATACCCCCACAATCCTCCCTACACACATGAAAAGACTAGGCCCCCAAACACCTCACCTGATGCTGTGTGTCACCTGGAGTGTCTCATTAGGGCTGTCTTGACACAGGTCGCTTGTCACCTGCTCAGTTACTGCACTCGTGCTCTGTCCTCTGCCCTTCATATCCAGATGCTGTCTGTCGCTGACACCGAGTGCTAAAATGGCTGATGGGTGAGACTGTCTTCTTGTAGTGTCCTCCTCAAAAACTCTTAAAGCACGCACTTCCTTTGGGATGAAATCTAAGTGGCCGATGCACTCCTGCTGCTCCTGCTCACCTTAATTCCATTTCTTCACGTGCACTCTGAAGGTAGAAGGAAGGCGTGTTTGCATTTGGGGCTGTGGCAGTGGTGTGTGTTCAGGGTAGTGTGTCTTCGTGTAAAACGTTAGGATTGCTGTGTATGAACTGGATCGAGGAACTGTATGAGGGAGTTTAAAAGCCATCCTATGTGATTATGGTGGGGTGTGGTTTATACATGCGAAGGCTCTTTGCTAGTTCATGTGAATATTCAGTGTTGTGGGGGAGTTGTATGTGTGTATCTGGAGGAAGTAGGGCTATGTGATGCATATGTTGAACTCTAGTCAGATAGGTGTGTGTGAATTCATAGCTTGTGTGGATTTTATGCATATGTCTGAGGAGACTGGAGTGTCTTGTATGTCTTGCCAGGAATGACAAGCCAAAGACACAGGGTAAAAGTATTTACTAGACTAGAATTGATATAAAATTTTTAATGAAGAATCTGTTCCATGGACAGACACATGTGGGCAAACCACAGCCACGAGAGAAAGTAGGCTCTTTTTTTTTTTTTTTTGGTTTTTCAAGACAGGGTTTTTCTGTGTAGCTTTGGCACCTTTCCTGGAACTCACTCTGTAGCCCAGGTTGGCCTCGAACTCACAGAAGAGAGTAGGCTCTTTTATAACAGCTGGGAGAAGTTGCTTTGTCTAGTTAGGGCAATTTGGTTTTGTTTTCTGAGTTGATGTGAATTTAGTGAGTTCAGAGTCTGTGACCTCTGAGGCTCAGTACTGAATACCTTGAATGTCTGTGTCCTGCATCACAGCACTGCTCTGTCTGTGAGCCAGGCGCCTCCAGGCTGGGAAGGTGGGGAATCTTGTAATATGCTCTAGTATTGCAGGGAAGGCCAAGTGTTTGCACAGGTGTGAAGTCTAAAGTTTGAGAAGAGAGGAACAGGGAGACAGCTCAGTCAGTAAAGTGCGTGCTTCACAAGGACGACAACCCGAGTTTCATTCCTAGCACTCATTGAAAAGCCAGCTGTGGTGCTGCATGCCTATAATCCCAGCTCTGGGGAGGTGGAGGCAGGGGGATCGCTGGACTGGATGGCCAGGCATCCCAGCCTAATCAGCATGCCCCAGTGAGAGATCCCTGTCTGAAAAGCCAGGAAGGTAGTTCCTAAAGAATGGCACCCAAGGTTGATTTCTGGCCTACACACACACACACACACACACACACACACACACACACAGACACACACACACACACACACACACACACACGTAAGGGCTGGCTGAGGTGTCTTAAGGGTTGTTTTTAGGGACTCTGGAGAAGCCCATAGGCTCTAGCAATTGCATCATACGCCCGTATGGATCAAGCTGTTGTGACCATATGGCTTCACCTGGACGTATTAAGGACGTTCTGTAATGGTGCTCCCCTTTGTAGAATGTACAACCTCTGAAGTTTCTGATTTTCTGATCAGGAAGACGAGTGACTAGAGCTTTAGAATCCTATTGGAGGTGTCCCATCATATCCTGTTCCCTGGGACCCAGCGGACTTAGAGGGACAGGGCTGAAACCTTGGCTGTCCTCTTCACCCCATATCCTGTTGGATTTGCCATAAGCATGACTGTTCATGCTTAAAGAAGGTCAGTGAAAGAATAGTGGCAAGATTGAGTTGTATGCACATTTAGATAAACCCAACAGACTAAAGTCCTGATTTTGTTATAACTCAGTCTTTCTAAGACACCCAAAGCCTGACAACTCAGTAGAAACCAAAAGGAACTATCCTGATAAAATATAAAGTCCTGTTCTGTTAAAATGGAATTTAACAGAAATGTTATATCTGTCACCTTTTAGCTCTGTCTCAGCTTCTGGCTCCTCTTTGTCCACTTTACAAACTTCATGATATAGTTTGCATGTTTGTAAAGGCATAAAAACCAGGACACAGGACATTCTGGTCACTTTTTTCTTTTGCAATATAGCTGTAGCTGGAGGGTGATATTAAAGTTAAACTGTCAGTTACTGGTCATATTACCAGCATTTTAAGTGGATTTAAAAATGATTTGTGTGTGTGTGTGTGTGCATTTGTGTGTACATGTGTGTGCATGTATGAGCACCTGCATATAAAGCCAGAGGTTGCTCTTAGATGCCTTCCTCTGTTGCTCTTGATCTCTTTTCTGAGCTAGGTTCTCTCATTGTGCTTGGAAATTGCCAGTTTGCTGGATTTGCTGTCCAACAACTGTGAGATCCTCCTGTTTCTGGAGGCCTCCGGGGTGCTGGGATTATTGCACATGCTGCTGCATCATGCTTTTCACATTGGGTACTGGGGGCCAAACTTAGGTCCTCATGTTTGCTCAGGAAGTACTTACTCATTTAACTATGTCCCTAGCCCCCACCCCCCCAACATCTAACTCTGCCTAGTGACATTGCCTATATAGGCCCAGTTAACCTCTGTGTTAGCATTTTAACTTCCTTGGGGTCTCACTATGTAGGCCAGGTTAGCCTCCAAAATCATGATCCTCCTGCCTCAAAGCTGGCTCTGAAAAAATAGAGACCACATTTCTGTATCAGATCTCCATCTTTGAGGGCTCCAGGGCACAAGAGACCTTTCCAGGACACCAGTGCTTACAGTGAGAAGGTGACTGTGAATTCCCAGGCTGAGCGGGGCCTGTCTATTCACAGTGCTGTCTTCTTTTCTTGTTGAAAGTGAGTCAACCACCTGGGACCAGTGTCTCCACTTTCTTATTGAAAAATTAGTTCAGTGAGTTGGAGAGATGGCCCAGAGGTTAAGAGGACTGGCTGCTCTTCCAGAGGTCTTGAGTTTAATTCCCAGCACCCACATGGTGGCTCACAACCATCTATAATGGGATCTGGTGCCTCCTCTGGCCTGCAGGGATACATGCAGACAGAACACTGGTATACATAATAAATAAATAAATCTTAAAAAAAATTAGTCCATAAGGTGAGGAGCCATTGCAGAGAATGTCCCGTGACAATGATAACTCTTAGGCAAAGAACCAGGGGAAAAACAAAGCAAACGACTCATTTTGCTTCCCAGTCTTTCCCCTAACGCCCCTAGTTCTTCCCCTCACATTCCAGGAAACAACCAACAAGAGTTTTCTGTTCCGGACGTCTTTCTGACCTCACATTTACGGGATGGACATGGTTTCCACCTACACAGCTCCATCCCACTGTCAATCCTTCAGTTCTGTGTGGTGCGGATCCCTGGCTTGTGTTGAGTGGGCACAGATCCCAGGGATTTGGGAATGGAAGGTCTTAACATGACAGGATGTGTGCAGAACAGTCAGGATTAGCACAGCAGAATTTCACTCCTGCAGCTAGTTAACTGAAACACGAGGGACTGCTTTTCTTCACTAAAAATGATCATGGAAAAGACAGAAAGAAAAACACAGGAAGAGGCACAGAGGAGTTCCAAATGGACATTGCAGTGCTTGTTCTTTGCATGTGTGTGCATGTTCATGTGTGTGCAGGTGTGTGTGCACATTGGAGACCAGAAGATGACTTTGGGTGTTGCCCTCTGAAAGGCTCTCTCCCTTCTTTGCAGTACGGTCTCTCACTGGCCTGAGCTCACCCGTTAGGGTGGACTGGCTGGCCTGCAAGCCCCCTGGTGTCCCTGTCTCTTAATTCTACCTTCCTAGTGTTGGGATCCCAAGTACTCATCGCTAGACCCAGAATTCTCATGTGGCTTCTAGGGATGGAATGCAGGTCCTCACACTTGCAAGGCAAGTGCTTACTGACTAGGCCATCCCACCAAGACCAGTTCTAACATTTCTTACAAGCCTAGTCTAGTGGTAATGAATGCCTTTGGCTTTTGTTTATCTGGAATGTCTATCACTTCTAGATGACAGTTTGGTTAGATACAGATTTTAAAGCATTTTAATTCTGTCATTCTGTAATTCTAACTTCTAGATTATAAGACTTTTGTTAAGTAATATGTGGGATGCTTGTATGTTATTTTTTATCATCTGTATTGAATATGCATAGATCTTTTGGGGTGTGTGTGTGTGTGTGTGTGTGTGTGTGTGTGTGTGCTCGAGTGTGTGCAAGGCAGCTCCCAGCATGGGCTAAGATCTCATCATTACACACATCCTCTCCATCACTGATTGCCACTCATTTTCTTCTTTATTTACTTATTTGATATTTTCATTTGGATGTATAATGCATTTAGTCACTTCCAGCCTCTTTATTCTCCCTCCCTCCTTCCACTCTTCCTGAATCCCTTTTCCTCAGCAGGTCCCCTCCTACTTTTAGTGACTTTTTATTTTTTTTTATTTATTTTTTTGTGGCTCATTAAGTTTAATTAAGGTTGCGTGCATGAACATGGATGGGTTTATTTCCTGGGACATGGGCAGGTTACCAGTGGCTACATTACTGAAGAAAATCACTTCTACTCCCCTAGCAACCATTAATTGCTAGTACCTGGGGGCAGGGGTTGGAGCCTCATAAGCCTGTCTCCCATCCACGAAGGAATGTTAATGAGCCCATCTTGTTCAAGTCTGTACAGGTAACACAGCTGCTGTAATCATGAATCTTGTTTTCTTGATGATAAGATAGTCTGACTGGAATGAAATGGAATCTTAAAGCATATTTAATCCACATTTCCTTGATTGCTAAGATGTTGTTGTTTTAATACGCTTCCGGCCATATGTATTCATTTATTATTGTTTTTATTTATTCTTTGAGAATTTCATATGTTTTGATCATATTCTTTCTCTTCCTTCAACTCTTCCTAGATCTTCCTCCACTTCCCTGCCCATCCAACTTTGTGTTCTTTCTCTTGAAAAATAAAAACAAAACCCACAAAAAATGTTGGGTCCATTTTGTGTTGGTCAACTATTCCTGATGAACTACTCCAGGGGTCTGTCCTGGAGTGTGGTTAATATACCCAGTGTCACTCCATTGGAAAAGAAAACTGATTTTCCCTGCTCCCAGCAGCTACCAATTGAGAATAGCTTTTTGGTTAGGGGTGGAACTTTGTGCCACTACTTCCCCGCCTCTGTGCCAGCTTGAGCCTGTGTAGATGTTTGCATTCCGTCAGAGTCTCTGGGAATTCATGTGTGCACCTGCCCTGTTGTGTGTGGGAAACAGTTTCCCTGAAATCATCCACTACCTCTGGCTCTTACAGTCTTTCCACCCCCCTCTTTCACCTAGATCCTGAGGTCTGAGGGGAAGGGAGTGATAAAGACACCCCATTAGGGACAGAGTGTTCCATGAGCTCTCCCTTTGCACATTGTCTAGCCATAGGTCTCTGTGTTAATGGCCATCTGCTGCAAGAAGAAGCCTCTTTGGTGGGTATAGTAATATGTCATTAGGAACCATTTTATTACTATGTTCATTTAGCAGATTAATATTAGTAGGTTTCACCCTAGGTCTATGACCTATCTGGTCTCAGCTTCTTGGCCTCATTAACAGTGTCAAGGTCCATCTCACGGAGCAGGCTTTAGTCTAATAGAAAAGTGGTTGGTTACTCCTCCAACATCCATGCCACTGTTAAATCAAGGAGCATAGTTTGCAGATAAGTCATTGTTGTAACCTGCAGGATCTTTGGATACAACTTTCTTTTTGAATTTAATGGCTTGTTCAATTAATTTACTTATATATTAATTGGATGATTTGATTATTTTTAGCATTTAGTTTTGAAATTTCTTATAAATTCTAGATCAAAATCTTAGAGGGGAAATTAAAGATGGATAGAAAGACAGGGAGGCTGGGAATGTGTGGATCAGTTGGCAAAGGGCTTTCCTTGAAATCATGACGACATGAGTATGATGCTCAGAACCCATGTAAAAAGGCTGAATGTGGCAGATCAGGCTTGTAATTCTAGCACTTGGAAGGCAGAGACAGGAGACCCCTGAGACTTGCTACCCAGCCTCCTTGGCAAATTCCAGGTGATCTAGGGACCCTGCCTCCAAACTGAAGTGCTCCTTTGGCTTCCATACATGTGTGTCTTCATAAGCATGTACACACACACACACACACACACACATACACACACACACACACATACACACACAAAGGGACAAATTATGGGGACACAGAAGGGGAAGGAATCTGTCACTCAGGACCTGGTTGAAGCTGACCCTTGTCAGCTGAGAATCAGGAATCCCAGAACAACTAACATTTAGTTAAGCCCTTTCTGTGTTCCCATTTACAGACTGTAATCCTCTGGGAATCTCAACCAGAAAGCCTCCTTTACATTAAAGGAACATATCCTGCCCACCCTCATCCCCACCCTCATCCCCACCCCACAACCCTAGTGGCTTCCAGTTTTATCTCCTGTCCAGAGCACCCCTCCCTGGTGACTTGCAGAGGGGACTTGCCCATCTTTTCTTTTTTACAGCCTCCTGTTTCTCCAGTTCTCCAGGGCCTGTTCTCTATCCTCTCCAGAAACTCCATTCCTCTGCCACTGTATGCAAAACTGACCTCTGCACCCTGTTCAAATCAAACTTCCTCGAAGAGCCAACCTCATGACTGTCCGCTGCTAGGCAGCCAATGTATTAAAATAGCCTCTCGTTATTTTAAGCATTTTTTTTTTTTTTGGTTTTTCGAGACAGGGTTTCTCTGTGTAGCTTTGCACCTTTCCTGGATCTTGCTCTGTAGACCAGACTGGCCTCGAACTTACAAAGATCTGCCTGCCTCTGCCTCCCAAGTGCTGGGATTAAAGATGTGCGCCACCACCGCCCAGCCCAAATAGGTTTTTTTTTTTTTTAAAGATTTATTCATTTATTATGTATACAGTGTTCTGCCTGCATGTATGCCTGCAGGTCAGAAGAGGGCAACAGATCTCATTACAGATGGTTGTGAGCAGCACCATGTGGTTGCTGGGAATCGAACTCAGGACCTCTGGGATAGCAGCCAGTGCTCTTAACCTTTGAGCCATCTCTTCAACCCTATTTTAAGCAATTTTTAAAGTGTGTGGAGACTTCCTAGCAACCCTTTCAGATGTCAGTTGAGGCCCACCAAAACAGCATGTGTGTTTACTGTCAAGACATTTCAATGTGTTTCTTCTTTGAAAAGCACATTCATGGTCTCTAGTGTGGCTTACTTTCTTTCCAAGATTTTTACTCATTCGTAAAAATCTGTGTTTCAAATGTCTTTTAATAAACTGCAGTTGCTCACACTGGTTGATTCTGAGATTGGTCACACTGAGATTAGTCACACTCAGTTGGTCACACTGAGATTCTGCTTGGTAGTGAAGGACCTGGCTCTGCCAAAATTGAAGTCTCTAAGAGATTAGAAGAGCCCCTTGGGTTGCCGTGAGTGACCATGGTGACAGTCTTAGAGTGGTGATCCGTCCCTGCTGCTGCTGACAGTAAAACTATGGTTTTGTACTGACTGACAGATGCAACCATGAATTCATACCGATTCAGAAAAATCACAGGTTTGTATCATCTCTCCAGTCCCAGTCCCGTGTATCAGCGTACATATACCCTTGCTACTGTCTTCATTTTAGTTCTTTCTGTAACAGAAATACATATTGTAATAAAGATATATTTTCATTTTGGAATATATATTGTACATATAAATATCATAATATATGTAAAATAATATATTAAACATAAGTATATATAGTATGATTATAGATATTTATATATATGTATTATATATAAATGTGTATGTATAAATACACACACATATGAGAATGAATCACTTTTGAAACTAACCCGGTTATTGAATCAGCCTTCTAATTTTTCTCCCCATAAACATAAACATTCTGGCCCTGATTATGAACGCCTAAGGCACTTACCATGTGGCATCAACTCTGAACACAAAGTGGCAGTAGGTATTTGACTTCCAGTCTGGCATTCAGATATACTCATCTATGCTCCTAGAGTAAGAATAGTGAGTCTCCTAGCTCAAAACCGTCTCCTGAGCACTGAATCAGAGTTTGGGGCTGGAGTGTCCCTAATGTCACTCAGCTCCAGGATTCCGTGAGGCTCCGTTTCCATGCCACTCTGGTTCTGTATTCCAAACCATAGAAGAATCACTTTACAGAGACATTCACAGGCAGCTGCCCTGCCCTGCCTCGAGCCTCCTCGAGCCTCCTCGGCCACAGTCACACACTGGGTGGAATGGGTGGCATAGTGAGAAGAACGAGCATCAAAACTGGAGGCGACCCCTCGAACCTGCGGAAGGCCCTGGTGAACAACCTCGGAGAGGAAAAGAGAACCAAGCTTCACATCCAGAAACTCCAGAAAGCCCTAACACTTCGCTTCAGGGAGATTGACAAGGAGAAAGCGGCGCTGAAGAAGTTCCTGGTGAAGCTCCAGAAGACGACTGGTTATTTTCCTCAGAGGGAGCTGTGGTGACGGTTGCTGCTGCAGGTGAAGGATTCATCTGAAAGCTTCAAATCCAGAACCACCGAGTCTCCATTGTCTCCATATAACCAAAGAAAGCAGTAAAAAAGAATCAAGAAGCCAAAAATAAGACTTGAACTGAGCATGTGAATGGGACGTCTTCGAAAGAACCCTGATCTCTCCCACAAAAGAGAACACGCATTGACTTTTCCAGGTGATTCCGTGTCTTTACAGCTCAGAGTGGTGGCATGCAATGCGCACCTTATTTTTTTTTACAAGCTTTCCTTGAGACAAAAATAAAGCCGAGCTATTTTTAGTTCTTTCTGATGCATATCATAAAATACATGTTACATTTGCCTGGTTCTTGTTCTCTTCTCATTTGACATCATTTTAATGACGTGTCTATAGCTTCAGTAATGTGAATAAGTAACAGTTGATGCCGAAATTAAGATGGAAATAATGCAATAGTGGGAAAAGATGTAACTGCGGGTCTGTAAGAGGAATCAATTCAAATACAGATGTGGCGTATGTTGCCCGTGTGACACTGCTCGGAAACGAAGATGACCGCGACCGTCGCGATGATTAAGAGTCCGTGTGTAAGTCACACTGCAGACTTTCCTCTCTGGTGGCCACAGCCCTTACTGCAGTCCTTGTCCTCTTCACAGTTACTCCTGTCACTGTCGCAGAGCCGGGTCCCTTCCTACCTCTCTTGCTAATCTCATTATTTCAGCAAGTTCTTATCCGGTTTGTTTTTCCAAGGCTGTAATGTGAGACTGGACCAAATAACTTCCAGGCTTTAAGTTCTTTGGCACTAAGGCTCCATGGCTCTGTTTTGAAATGTTTTTGTAGAGTACCAGAGAAAAGACACCAGTCTGTAACATGAATTGCTAAATGATCTTTACTAATAAAAAACCTGGAGCCAGATATTGGGGTGAAAGCTGAAAGATCAGAGGAATAGAACAAGCCACGGCCACAAGTTCTTACCTCAGCCCAAGAGAGCTACTTCCTGTATACTCACACCTTATATACCTTTCTGTGCCCTGCCATCTTACTTTCTCTCTCTGCCCAGCTACATCACTTTCTGTCTGTACAGACCTCCAGATCTCTATGGTTAACTAGTGCTGGGGTTAAAGGCGTGTGCCACCACACCTGGCTCTGTTTTCAGTGTGGCCTTGAACTCATCGAGATCTGAATGAATCTGTGCCTCCAGAATGCTAGGATTAAAGGCGTGTGCTACCACTGCCTGGCCTCTATGTTTAATATAGTGGCTGGCTTTTTCCTTTGATCCCCAGGCAAGCTTTATTTGTTAGAGCACAAATAAAATATTACCACAGTAGTCAGAATCCATACAAGGTAAATGTTCAGGGCTTGGACATATGTTTGCAGGTAGCATGGCTATCTCCCACCTTCTTGTTTAGAGAGACTCTGAAAGTGTGGTACATCCTTGTCAGCTTCTCATTACGTGGTTTGCCAAGCAAACATAATCCAGCTTTCAAAAGCCCAAACTGAGCTGCATGTCTTACTTGTTTAGCTTCTGCTGTCAAATAGATCTGGAGTCCCAATCAAATCGAGCTAAACATTTCCATTTGATAAGAGGCAAGTTGCCTAATATTTATTTAACAAATATTTATGGATAGTAACTTAGATTTTCCAACTATGAACTGGGAATAACTGTGTGTGTGTGTGTGTGTGTGTGTGTGTGTGTGTGTGGGGGTGGCATGTTTTGGGTGTGTGTGTGAGAGTGTGTGCCTGTGAGTAGAGGCAGAGGTCCACCTTGAGTGTCTTCCTGACTGTTCCTCCTTTTATTTTTTAGAATTTCATATATGAGTACTATATTTTCATCATTTTCCCTTCCCTCTCCTTCCTCCAGTACCTCGAGGTCCCACCCACTCCTTCTTCCTGTCCCACTTGATAAACATACAACACTGTCTCTTCACTGAAGCCTCGAGGAACGTGGCAGAAGAAATACATATTGAGACAGGGTCTCTCTATGTAACACTGGCTCTGTCCTGGAACTCACTGTGTAGACCAGGCTGGCTTCAAGTTCACAAAGACCCAGCAGCCTCTGAATTTTCCTGAGTGCTGAGACTTAAGGTTTGTGCCATCACACTCAGTGGTATGGCTTCTTTTTCTTTAATTATACATATGCACATATATTTTATGTTTACATATGTATGTATAAAGTTTATAATGACAATCTGCTGAGATATTTAATGTTACTCATATGTGTTTAGGGCTGACCTCTTGGGACTGGCTAACCTCTCAGTGGGCTGGCCCATGGAGAAGACTGATTCTCCCTCTCAAAGCGACC
Source organism: Peromyscus aztecus (assembly GCA_902168405.1). NCBI lineage: Eukaryota > Metazoa > Chordata > Mammalia > Rodentia > Cricetidae > Peromyscus > Peromyscus aztecus. The sequence continues at coordinate 46,700 of CABHPQ010169257.1, forward strand.
ATCAGTTTCCTGTAGCTCTTCTAGGGGTGAAGAGCCATGAGAAGTCACCCATGCCATGCATGTTGGCATGTATATTGGTATTGTCATTGTTAAGGCCTTGTTTAGGCAACCATTTTATGGAGACTTCTTGGGTGAAGCTTCCTTGTCATATGTAGAAAGCATTGTCCAGCAACAGTGACCCCATTCTGGTTCTCTGGCTCTTCAAATCCCTCCATCCACCCCCACTTTGCATGATCCTTGAGGCTTAGGTGTAGCGATTGTGTTGTAGATGTATCAGTGGTCAACTCATTCAGTCTGGCATTCTGGCCATTTGTAGCCAGACCATGTAATGGTCTCCATCTGCTGCAGAAAGACACTTATTTGGTGAGGAGTAAGTGCCACACTTACCTGTGGGTATAGGGCAAATATTTGGAATGCAGTTAGAAATTATACTCGCTTAGTGAGGTGGCAAGCAGTTGGTTCTCTTTAGGGCCTATGGCCTTACCAGCATGGGTAATGGACATGAATTCCCTCCATTGACTGGGCCTTCAGTCCAATTGGATGGCTGTTGATTACCTCAGGATGTAAGTACAACTGTTTCATCTTTTGGGATGTCTTGCCATTCTGGTCACTGGTTTGGTAACAGGTGTTACAGACAGTAGGAGTCCTTTTGCTTTTCTCCCATTGGTTGCTCACATAGCTCCCTCCTTCTGGTACTGTAAGAGCTGGTTCTTGGGAAGAAGAGGCTTTCAGGTTGGTTCCAGCTTGGTTCCTCCAAGTCCTTTGTCTAACATGTGTGGTATCTTCAGCAATAGAGACTTACCTTTAATTTCTAGGGGGCAACCAAGGGCAGTGGAAATAGCTTCTATTGTTTGGGGATTCTCTTGGACGCCAGTAACTCCACAGGAGGTTTCTC
>CABHPQ010169258.1:0-11941 GCA_902168405.1 Peromyscus aztecus
AAACATATTTAACTGTTAAGTGCCCCTGGAGTCAGGGAGATAGCTTCTTAGGTTAAATGCATCAAGCCTGATGACTTGAACTAATCCTTGGGACCCATATGGTGGAAGGAGAGAACCAACTACTAAAGCTTGTCCTCTGACCTACACACCATCACACACATGCACACACACACATACACACACACACACACACACACACACACACACAATATAGGTTAAAATGTTAACTGTCTATATTTTTTTGACTGGAGAAGACAATAGTATTTCTGGATGAAAACAACCAGACTGATTTCCCTTCTGTCCTTCAACCAAGACAAATTTTTCACAAGAAGGAATCAGTGAATCTAACATATTAATTATGAATAAGTCATGATATGTCAGGTTTTCAGCATATTTCACACTTAAGTATTTTTTGTCTTACTGTGCACAGTTTATCAGGCAACCGAAAGTTGGATAACACTAGGGAAAGGTTCATTATGATGTCTGCTTTGCCGAGCCCCTAGGACATTCTTTTAATGTGTCTATGGCGCGTAGAGCTCGGGATGCTGTTTGGAGCCCTGGAACGGGTATTGGAACCGCAGCACTCAGTGATCCCTGGGGGAACCAATCTCCCATTTCGCTGGTGTCAGCCCACCACGGTGCTGCATGGGGGCAGATTGTTTCACATGCCGCATCTCAAAGAGTCACTCTGGTACACCTTTAGGAGGCTTTGAGCACGTCAATTGAGTCACAGCAATTGCTCATGGCCGCAGCTGTTAGGGACATTCTAGAACAAATGGTCCGCGCTAATCCTGTAGCTCAGATTGATGGCTCCCCCTGATTTGCTGCCCGTGATTCTCAGATGCCAAACCTAAAGCAAGCAAGCAAACAGCAGAAAGAAAAGGAGACAAATCTTCCAGGGTACATTCCCTAACAGCCATTTTGACAAGACAAAGAAAAACATTTAAAACTCATTCCTTGTCAGCTTTCCAGACGTAGTCTGTGAGTTTTGGTGAATCTGTTTTCATGGCTTCTATTAAAAACCAAATAAAACTGGTGCCCTCTAGCTACTATTGACTTCCACAGAGAAGCTATAAAAGTGTTAGAAGTGCAGATGCCATTCTGAGGGCCTACGGACTGAAACCCTAAAGAGCAGCAAAGGTTCATTTTATGAGGCTTTTGCGATGCTGCAGGACCCCACAGATGCATGGCTCATGCTATGTACCACAGCCTGTGCCTGAATTTTGATTTATAGCAAATGTCTACCATGATACAGAGATACAACTGGAAAATATGTCAAGGCAGTCAGCGGGGAACAAATGGATCTTATTTATGTATGGCTTCTCTTCTCAATACCGTTCAGCACAGAAGGGTACGGTCCACATGGAGCAATAGGTTGGCAAAGGGATGGGGTACAACAGTCAAGTGCCTGTTTTATGTTTTACAACCCATGGTTTATCTTTGGTTAAAATTATATTAATTCACAGAACTTAGTGCTTTGAAACAAGCATATCACATTAACAGTTTCCTATGAAAAGAGTTGTTAAAATTCAGCTCTAACAGAAGTAGTAGGGGACTTTCCCGCATCTTAATTGCTACAATAAATGCACAGTAAAGTGAAAATTCTTCACCATTGCAAATCTTCAGGTTTTAAATTTGCTTGTAAGTTACTTACAGTAAGGGTTTTTTGATTCCTAATTTCTTTTCTTATTTTTTAAATTAGCATGCAAAATAGTAAGTGTTTGGACAAGTATATCATATAGTTTGCTTATATTTGCCTCTACTCTCCTCTGATGATCTCTAGTTTATCCATTTCTGTAGCCAGAAGTTTTCCTATACCCCACAGCTGCTAGGTCCCAAGTAAACACACAGAGGCTTGTATTAGTTACAAACTGTTTGGTCTATGGCTCAGGCTTATTGCTAGCTAGCTATTACATCTTAAATTAACCCATTTCTATTAATCTATGTATTGCCACATGTCTTGTGGCTTTACCTGAGTTCCATTACATCTTGCTTCTCAGGTGGCGGCTCTCAGCATCTCCCTGACTCCACCTTTCTTCTTCCTGTATCTTTACTTGGATTTCATGCCTGGCTATAACCTGTCTTGCCATAGGCCAAGGCAGCCTCTTTGTTAACCAATGGTAGTAACACATATTCGTAAGCATACAGAAAGACCAGCGCACAGCACACTTCCCTGAAAATGATAAAATTTAATCATTCCTTTCAGCCATATTAAACTCAATTCCACGTGTGTGTGTGTGTGTGTGTGTGTATGTGTGTGTGTGTGTGTATGTGTGTGTGTGTGTGTGTGTGTGTGTAATATACATAGATATTATTTTCTCTGTTCATTCACCTGTTGGCTCTAGGCTAGTACATGTCTTGGCTATTGTGAAGAGTTGTGCAGTGATGAGCATCAGCGTGCAGCGTCTCTGTGTCACGCACACTAGGGTTTCCTCCAGTAGACATGTAGAGTGCAAGAGCTGAAGCACACGGTAGTTCCGCTTTTGGTTTTCTGTTGTAACTTTGCACTGATTTTCACAGTGGGGGCACCGACTTACATCCCCCGGCAGGGAGGAGGGGTCCTTCCCCAACATCATTGCCACTACTCGTTCTGTAATAAACCTTATGAAATTAAATATGTGTGATATTTGAATTTATAGCATAGTTTAAATGTAAGAATGTGGAAGCCAACTGCAGTTTTCTAGTTCCATACTATAGGGGAGTTTTCCAGTTTCCTGCCTAATGAAGTTGACTGTTTATGATGAGCTAGGCACCAGCCATGTTAATGCACATGGGTAGAATCTCTCTAGAGTGCCTGATTTTGTGAGTGGCAATCACTGGCTTTTGGGAATTGGGAAAATTATGCTCTGTATTCCAGATGGAACTGAGGTACCCCCAGGCACTAAATGGTAACATTGTTATGCTCCTTGGGAACACTTTTTTTTTCTTTGCATGTTTTTAATTTTGCTGTCTCCAGTACTCAAAAAGGCTGAGTCTTTATTAAAATTAGAGCTGTCATTTAAAAGATAATTGTCTGCTGGAATGTACCTAAACTCCGACCTTTTCAAGGTATCTATCTATCTTCTGAGTAAGAATATTATCATTTACCTTTTAAATTACTCATTGTTCGTGGGCAAAGAATTCTGGTCTCTGACATTTGATTTTTTCATGTGATCATCTTTTTAGTATCTTAAGCATATTGCCTTATGTGTTTCTTAATCTTTTCATAGCAATTAGGGATGATTTCACATCTTTGTGCAACAAAGAGCTTCATAATATGCTTTAAGTGTTATAATAAGTTTTTATTTTCATATTTCTTCATAAAGATCAAATAAGCTGAAGCTGGGCATGGTGGCACAGTTCTCAGGGTTCTTAGTACTACAGGGACGAAGGCAGGAGGATCACGACGAGTTCAGGGCCAGTCTGGGCCTGACTCATGGCCCAACCTACAAATCATCATGATGGGAAGCCAAGGCAGCAGGGTTTTGAAGTAGCTGGTCCTTTACACCTGCCATCAAGAAGCAATGAATGAATATCGTTGCTTGGCTCCCTCTTACCATTTACACAATCCAGGATCCCCTGTCCAGGGAATGGTCTGGCCTCACAATTAAAATGGATCTTCCTCAAAATTAAAATGGGATAATGCCCCACCTGCCTACCCATAGGTTCATCTTCCAGATGATTCTAGATTCTGTCAAGTTGACAACACTAAGAACATACTACTTTAAACATGCTATTTTTCAATTAAAATTATGGGGTGGATGTAGTCAGGAGAAGCCAGTTGGGAGTGCCTAGTGTGTGTAATTCCCATCCTATCATTACTTAGCTTGTACACACATTGTTCCACAGAATTTTATGTAAATGGCATTTCTCAGCGTTTGCTGTCACTCTAACACTCACAGCCAAGGCCTATTCCAGGACCATATTGTTATGGGAACCCATGAGAGTCTGTTAAAGAATATCAAGAATTTATTAAGATATAAAATGGGAATAATACACTCACAGATACAGAACAAAGCAAACAGCCATCATCGTCCTCCATTCTACCCAGGGGTGAAGGGAACCAACTGTCTAGTTTCCCACCACCCAAGAGAAAGCACAGGACTCCTCTCCCTCTGCTCTTAAAGGGTCATTTACAAAGACAAAAAGCCATGCCCTAGGGCCCATACCCCAAAGCCGCTGGCTGAATGGAACGAATTCCCACAGCATCATATACATGTGTATAAATGCCCTCCTCATAGCTCCCCACACCTTGATCATGTTATAATGATTTTTCACTGTGCACAAAGCCATGTCCTTTGAAGCAGCTTTGATTTTCTACCTGTTAAACCTTTTTCTTAGAACGCCTCTTGCTCTCCTTTGTTTACTGCTGGAGTTAAATGACATTATCTTTTAATAATTTTTGACTCCCACCAGACCGTGAGTCATTTCCCCTCCTGACAGTGAAGTTGCTTAGCAGTCTCTTCCTATTTTCCTCAGATCGTGTAAAACGTATTCGCGTGGTTCCCGCTCTGTCTTTTCTGTATTAAGAGTTCAGAGACAGTAACGTTTTAATTTCTTGCTTCTATTCTCATCAAATTACTCTTCCTTTTTTTTTAAATAAAGAAGGGTGTTGATATGTGGCCCAGACTGGCCCTGAACTCGTCATGATCCTCCTGCCTCCGTCCCTGTAGTACTAAGAACCCTGAGAACTGTGCCACCATGCCCAGCTTCAGCTTATTTGATCTTTATGAAGAAATATGAAAATAAAAACTTATTATAACACTTAAAGCATATTATGAAGCTCCTTGTTGCACCTACTCCATCAAGGTCACACCTCCTAATCCCTGTCAAGTAGTGCCACTCCTTAATGACCAAGCATTCAAATATCAGAGTTTATGGGGGCCATTCTTATTCAAACCGCCACAGAGACCAATGGAGAAGATTTTGGTAAGCATGGACTTCTCCCCTGCTTCCCCCAGAGAGTATGGGTCAATTGACATCGGATGTCAGAGAGCAAGCTTCTGTTGTCTAAAACTGCCCAATTTGTGGCACTCAGCCATGGCAGTCCACGGAAATTAACAAATACTACTGGCTGCATTACACAAGCTAGCACCCCTGCTTCACTGAAGAATTCTCATATGTCTGCTTGGAAGCATGAAGGCGATTAAAAACGGAAGTGAGAACACTAACAGACTCTTAATCAGTCTGCTTAAGTTACTGGGCCTGTTGTAGATTGCAGCTATTCAGAAAGTTTGGCAAAGCAGGGTTTTCACCTGCTTCTTTAAGATCATGAGGCATAGGAGGAGCTCCAAAGGATTGCTTGGTTTACCAGATATAGAAATATACATCTTACTGTGAGATTACTTAAATTTGGAAGCTCTAGCTGGGCAACCCATTAGGGTTCAACAATTCAATATGAACTGAAATAGAGCTTGACTAGCCAATTGAATCTGGAGGGAGAATTGACAGCTTCCAGGAAAGGGGGCTGCATTTGTTTCTTGGGTTGACATGACATCATTTCATGGATGGGGGCTTAAACAATGGAAATGTGTTTTCTCGTGGTACTGGAGACTGCATGTTTTTCTCTAAAGCTCCTGTCCTAGTTTGCAGAGGTCTTCCCTGTCTTCAGGTTCATCCATAGACTCTGATTCTTCTCCTTACAAGAACATGGAACAGACACTTTAGCTCATTATCCTTATAGTCTCCTTTTAACTTAATTCTCCCCTTATAGACCCTGCCTGCAAATGCAGCCATATTCTGAGGTACGGAAGATTAGAATTTCAGGATGAATCTTGAGGGGACTTGCTCCAGCTCATAATATGTTGTCATAAAGGGTGGACTCTCAAGATAACTAGGGAGTATTTCTACATTCTGTAACAGAGAAGAATGGAAACTTCAAGTAGAATAACATCACAGAATGAAAAATATAAGAATAAAAATACTGCTATTTACTGATAATATCAACTGAACATACTCGCTGGTTGGCAAAGTATTCCTGCCTGACCCTCAGAATCGAAAATTCTGTTTTTGGAACACCCAAAGGTGGCTAGTTCTCTCATGCATTGTTTCCTACATGAAGCAACAGAACAGCAGCTAAAGATCTGAAACACAATCAATTTCCGATGTTTATACTTCAGAAAGAAATTAGTTTTAAAGCTTGCTTTCTTCTCTGGTCCCTTGTTTTGTTCGTCACACAAATGCTCATCTCTATTTGGAAAGATAACAGCATTTCACAGTCTACCCATCAAGAGCTATGGAAAAAAATGTAGACAAAGTGCTAGCCTAAAGGGATGGGAAATGTGGGTTGTCCTGTTTCCTTCTGTTAAACGCGTGTTGTACAACATCTCTCTCCCACCCCTTTCACCATTGCTGAGGAACTGGAGGGGTATCTCACTATCATGATAAATAGATGTCACCACTGGTTGGTAGTTGGCTTACCTCTGTTTCTTGTTTCTATGATAAAATACTCTGACAAAAGTATCTTAGAGGAGAGAGCGGTTATTTTAACTCATAGTTCAGGGCACAGTCCAGCATGGTAGGGAAATTAAGGCAGTAGGAGCCTGAAGTAACTGATGACAATATGCTCACAGTCAGGAGAACAGGGCCATGCACGCACGCATGCATGCATGCATGCTACCACTCAGCTCACTTTCTTCACTATTACAGTCTAGAAGCCCCTGCTCAGGGAATGGTCCTACCCACAATTAAGATGGCTTCTTTGCTGCACAAATTAAGCAATCAGTATAATTCCTCATAGACATGCCTAAAGGCTCATCACCCACGTGATTCTAGATTCTGTCAAGTTGGCAGTTAATACTAAGAGTCACACTTGTTCCCCACATTAGGCCATGATAGAATAGAATAAATGTCACCTGAGAGGGTCATGCAGTAGGAGTCATGGGAACAAGGAAGGGGACAGGATCAGGACCTCAGATAAGGTGTGTCCAAATGACTTTATAGGTCTAGAAAGCAGAACCAGTTTTTGTTTGCAGGAGGTGTCTTCAAGACAGAGTCTCTCTATCTAGCTTTCACTGTCCTAGAACTCGTTCTGTAGATCAGGCTGGCCTTGAACTCACAGAGATCCACCTGCTTCTGCTTCCCAAGTGCTGGGATGAAAGGCATGTACCACCACCACCTGGCTAGAAGGCAGAACCTTTTATGGAAGAGAAATATCCTGGCTCATGTGCCCTGAGTGTGCTGAGCTTAATAGGCTTTGAAGCGATAAACTTTGAAAGGTTTCTAATGATAGAGTAGGGATAGAGTTGAAGATGATCTAAGAAAGCTGTCCAAAGTTATACCCAGAATAACTGATAACTCTGGCATTTGAATCCAGGCAGTGAAGATCCGGAGTTTACACTCAACCATCATGCCTATTCTCTCTTAAATGACAGGCTAAGTCACACTTATTTCTGAAACATACAGTGGGACACTTTGGTTTAAGGACAAAAGGCGAAGACTTGAGAGGACTCAAGTTTAGAACTATCCAGTGAATTGAAAAATTGGGTGATTTGGCAGTAACCATTAACTTCAAGGACTCTAGTCAACACTCGCAGGAAACTCCATAGAAAAGACTATGTGAAGTCAGTAAAGGTGCTTACCGTCAAACCTGACGGCCTGATTCACGTGGTGGAAGAAGAGAACCAACTCCTGCAAGGTGTCCTCTGACCTCTGCACACACACCATAGAACCCCTACTCAAACTCACTGTATATATATATATATATATATATATATATATATATATATACACACACACACACACACATACATACATATACATACATACATACACACACACACACACACACACACACACATACATACATATAGGAAACAAAAGAGATCTGCTAATGATCAGACTTCTCACCAATCAGAGAAAATATTGTCAGTCTGTGAAAGTACCCAAACCTGAATATGATTGCAAGTAAGGACATGTTGGGTATGAGAACATCTGGGGTGGGGGAGAGACTGTCCAATGCTCTGGTGAGCATTTCAAAGCCTAGCCATCGTCCTTGGGGATGTTTGGGTTCTGGATGGACAAAGAAGATACTAGATGTTGAGAACACTCAGCTATTCAGAGGACTCTAGCTATTTGCTACCCAGATGAACCCTGCGGAAGATGCACATGGAAGGTTCTGAGACCTGGCAGTCTCACGTTCATTTAAAGTAACAGACAGATCACCTTATCAATAGCCATCCTAAATGACTAAATTCTAGCCCCAACTTTTTTTGCTTTTTCTTTTCCTGTCACTAGCTCTAATATCCTCTGGTCAAGTGAGTACTCCTGTTCTTGCTCTCCCTGTGGGTCTGGCTTTGACCCCCATCTATCGCTTGCACCATAGCCCACAGTTATGCTGTCAGTCTCCATTCAGAACAAGGCCATGCCTCTGTTAACTTGAGCGATTAGCTGTATACGTTGACAGCTCTCCTGATGCGGTATCTGGCCCGATCTTCACACAACACACAGTGAGTGGCTCTGGGCAGTTTTGTTCTATAATAGATCTTTGGGAAGGTTTGTAGTTAATTAGCTTGGTGTAACCGCATACTCAGAACCAGTAATAAGTATGAAAATGACCTCATGGGGATTTAATCATGACATACTAGGGCGATTTCTTTGTAATCAGCAATTCATCAAGTGCAGTAAAAATAAGTGCAGAATCAAGAGTTCTCAAACAGCACTTTCCCTTCCCAACTATAAATCTGTTTATGCTTACTCATTCTTAATCATAGAAAGTTGGATTCTAACTTGAACTGTTACACACACACACACACAAAGTACCTCCTCTTGAAATCTAGACTTTGTAATTCTTTTTATTGTTGACACTTAAACTTGAGGTTTCTGTCCAGTTTTTCATTTCAGAAACAAAACTCCTTTTGAAAATTGGGTTCTGCCTAGCTTATGTCTGGTACCTCAGTGTACAGGAGACCTTTCCTTGGCTTTCTTTTGACACACATAGTCCTTCCCACAGTACAAAACCAATGAAGTACTCCTTTGTTTTCGGTCTAAACATAGCTACTCCTTGACTCTAAATGTATGCTGCTTTGCACTACCATAAACTTGAAAACTTGTTGAGTCAAATTAACATGTTTGTAACTTTTTGTCCTTGATTTTGCTCTGAGTGCTTAATAAGAATGAACAAGAATGCTGTTGTGGGATATTTGTATGTGATGTGCAGGTGTATTGCTGTGATTGGTGTAATTAAAAGCTGAATGGCCAATAGGCAGGCAGGAGGTATAGGTGGAACTTCCAGGGAGAGAAAGGAAGAAGAAGAGGAATCAAGGCATGCATGATATGCCAGGAGACATGGAAAGGAAGCAGGATGGGCAGTACAGAGTAAAGGTACTGAGCCATGTAAAAGAACATAGATTAAAAGATATGGGTTAATTTAAGTTATAAGAACAAAAGCTTTAAAAAATGTGTCTTTTCCACTTAAGTCTTTGATTAAATATGAAATAATGCAAATTAGTGATCCATTTTATTGTTTTCACACATGAAACTTATCCCAGAACCACTTATTGAGGAATCCTCATTTCTGTGTAGCTCTTCAGAGTTAGCTCTACTGTACATGGAATTACATCTGTGGTGCTTTGTCCATCTTCTGTGGCTACAACAAAATAGCCGAGGCTGGTTACTTACTAAAGAGGTTCATTTAATTCCCACTTCTGGAGGCTGAAAATCCATGATCCAGTGGCTGAATTTATGTCACTTCTTGCGAAGGCTCCCTTGGCTTCGTCACATCATGACCAATGGCATCATGGTGGGAACATGGTGAAAACAAGCCATCATATGACCGGTGACAGGAAGCCACAGAGATCCAGGGGCCATCCATGCTCTTCTTCTAATAACGGGGAACTGATTGAGGTCTGGTGAAAGCTATATTAGTCCTTTCCATGAATGAGAACTCCAGGAGTCCACTCACCTCCATTAGACTGTTCTTAAAGGTTCCACCACAGTTCACACCCTACTCTAAGGACCAAGATCCCAGTGCATAAACTTTGGGGAACATACCTGAACCATATGTAGGCCATGGCACAGGGTCAGGCCTTTTCTAATCTCTATTCTGTTCTATTATTCTTGCTCTGAGCTAAACGTTGACTAATTATTAGAGTCAGTTTTGTAACAAAGCTTGACAGCTTTTGGGGCAAGACTTAGAACTTATTTCAATTCTTCAGAAACATCTTTTTCTTTCCTTTGTTTCTTTTTCAGTTTTGCTAATTGTGCTTTTTGTTTTAAAACCACTTAAATTCCGCAGAAAACTTTACTGGAATTTAAAAAATATATTTGTTTTTTTTTTATTTTGTTTTATGTATGTGAAGGTTTGGCCTTCATGTATGTATGTGCATCACATGCATGCCTCCTGCCTTTTGAGGCAAGATGCGGGCATTGGATCTCCTACTGAAATGATGGACAGTTGTGAGCTGCCGTGTGTGTGGGCTCTGGAAACTGAATCCAGGCCCTCTGGGACACGTGGTCATGCTTGTTTCCTGCTTCCCTTTCCTGATGTTTGAGCGCAACATTTCTTCTGCTTTATCAACTCCATCCTTGATGTCTTTCTTATGATTGGTCAAGTCTATTGGTGATATTTTATTTGGTTCCCTGACGTTTTTAGTTCTAACATCCCTATATGCTTTTATCCCCTCAGATCTTACTTTTGTTGCTTTTTCCATGTTGCTGATTTTTAAATTTGCATTACTTCCTTTACCATCCATTTTGTGGGCTTTCTCCCCATTGTTGACTTTCCCCCCCCTATGACCCAAGTTGAATTTCCTTTCTTGTTTTAATTTCCCTTGAGGCCAGTGATTACTGTTACTCTTGCACCTTTGAAATTTCATGTGGAATTTTACCTGTTCAAATTCAACAGTCGAAGCCCTATGGTGTTTTGGTGGAGTCATATGGTCTTCTGTTTTCATGTAGCTGGTATTTCTGTGTTTTGATTTGCACATCTGTTGGATAACTCTTTCGGTTTTATTTGGGGACATTTTTACATGACACCCTTGAGGATTCAATTTCTAATATGATTCGGAGAGGGGAAAATGAACTGCTGTGACTGTAATGACATCAAACCCACAGGATCTAGAAATACACCTACTTAACATCCACTACCATATCACCAATGAAAATAAAGCTGAAAATGGAAAAACTAATGTGGCTAGACCGTGAAGTTGCAATTACTTAGGACAAATGTGGGGACAGTAAATGAATAAGGCACAAGGAGGCAGGGAAGGGGAAGAACAGAGAAGAAACAAGAAAACGAAAGAAGCAAGGCAAAGAGGGATGGGAAAGAATGCTGTGGGTGGGAAAAGGGCAAGAAAAAAGATAAAAGAAGGAAAAAGACCTCCTAATACCGAGAAAGCTTAAAAACAAAATTTGATACATGTAAGGAATAAAAATTTAAAACCTAAGAATTTTTATGTAAAAGGACAGGAAGACAGTCATACTAGTGAAGGAGTAATTGGATGAATGAGGATCTCTGTTTGCTGCTCTCTCTCAACAGGGGCAGACTGCTCGTACCCTGTTCAGTTGACTCTGACAGTCAACCTACCTTGTTTGTCACCTTCTTGCCCTCTGCAAAAGTTTCTGTATGAGTGGACTGCTCTTGTTACATGAGGCTCCTCACTGCTTTTCCCATGAGTCTCTTTCTCTCGTCAACATGCTACGCATTCATTAGCTCAAGATAGCCATGCCTGTGCTCTCCTTTCTTCCTTAATCATTCCTTCTCTACGCACGCACCAATTTCCAAGTTCCAGATAGCATCTCATTAGGCAATGCCTGAAGAGAAAAATGTCCTCCATCACACTATCCTGACAGCAGCAACACTTGAGACTGCTTTTTTAAAATTATTTCTTTCATTTTTTGAGATAATATAATTATCTTCAAACCTTCCCATATACCCTTCCTGTGCTTTTCAAATTCATTGTCTCTTATTTCATTAACTGGTGTGTGTGTGTGTGTGTGTGTGTGTGTGTGTGTGTGTGTGTGT
>CABHPQ010169259.1:0-15066 GCA_902168405.1 Peromyscus aztecus
AAATCATAAGGCGAGAGCACCCATGATCCATTCTCTAAAGACGACGGGAGGAAATGACCCGCTGGTTTTCTTACTCACTCAACGGAAAAAGATCAAAGAGTCAACAGGAGAGATCAAATATTTGCTTTGGGGCTTTCAAATGCACAGTAAGTGATTAACTGAATGATTGTGTAAACCTTTTGTCCCGTTTGATAAAGGAAATGGATTGTTTTTATTTCTTCTGCAGTGCTGGGTATTGAACCCAGGGCTCACGTGTGCTAAGCACACACGCTGCCCCTGGGCTACACTCCAACGGGGGAATTCTAAGTGCAGGTGTGAGATGGGGTTCAGGAGGACAGAGGGACTCCATCTATAATTATCAAAGAAATAAAGATAGATACATTGTTTTCTCAGGCGTTTTAAGGGAAGCTGTGGACTTTATTTAATGTTTTAGGGTTTTGTTTTAACTTTATATGTGTGAGTTTTTTGCCCCTATGTACATAAGTGCGCTGGTGCCCGAGGAAGCCAGCAGAGGGCGCCAAATCACCTGGAGCGGGTTTAACAGCAATTAGTTGTAAGTGGCATTGTGGATGCTGGGAACTGAACCCGGGTCCCCTGCAAGAGCAGCCAGGGCTCCTAACCACTGAGCTATCTCTCCAGTCTTCGTTTGGGGAGTTTTTTGATGACAGAGTTTTGTTATATATTCCAAACTGGCTTTGAACTTGCAACAATCCTCCTGCCTCAGCCTCTGGAGTGTTGGGATTAAGGTATGTACCACTACAACAAGCTAAAAACATTCTTTTAAAAAAAAAATTAATTTGTATTACTTTTTATTAGTGTGTGCATGTGTGTGTATGTGTGTGCACGTGTGTGTATGTGTGTGCACAAATGTGTGGGTGTCCTCAAATGCCAGAAGAGTGTCAGTCTCTGTGTGTATGTGTGTGTGTATGTGTGTGTGAATGTATGTGTATGTGTATGCACAAATGTGTGGGTGTCCTCAAATGGCAAAAGAGTGTCAGATCCCACGGAACTGGAGTTCCGTGTGGTTGTGAGCTGCCTGCCATGGGTGCTGGGAACTGAACTTCCTCTAGGAAGCAGCAAGTGCCCTAACCACTGAGCTGTCCCGCCAGTCCCCAGACATTCTTACCGGTGAATACAGGAAGATATTTTTTAGGTACACTTTAAAACCAATCAGTAGCCCCACATGCTGACACCCAAGAACCACTTCTGCGATGCTGTAGAACTAACATGAGGCCACGATAACAGGTCAGCTCTAAACTCTCTGCAGGTACACTAAGCCAGCCAAGAAGGGAACCTTGGACCCTGCTCGTCACTCACTGTCCAGCTGAAAATACAAACTTGCACAATGAAGAAGGCTAACGCCTGACGGAGAGGGGCGCTTGGACTTGGGCTGTGTGGTGCAGACCCAGTTTAGTCAGCAGGAGCTCTGAAAGGAGAACAGGCCGGGAGTGGGGCCACTTGGGAAAGCGTCTTTGTGACTGGCTTCCTGTCACCCATCTAGCTGAAGTCCGCTCCTGAATCAGAAGCCATGGACACCTGCTTGATGGGTGAGTCGGCTTGGAGGTTCTTACAGAGCCCAAGCCCAAGTTCCTGTCTTCCAAATCAAACTAGCATTAAAAGCCTGTGCTTTCCTTTTCTTTTTTTTTTCCAGAAAAGCAGAAGCAGTATAGGTGCATGCATGCATGCTTGTGTGTGTGTGTGTGTTTATATGTATGTGTGGTGTGTGTGTGTGTGCATTTGTGTATCATATGTATGTGTGGTGTGTGTGTTATGTGTGTTATATGTATGTGTATTGTGTGTGAGTGTGTTATATGTGGTGTGTGTGTTATATGTATGTGTGGTGTGTGCGTGTGTGTGTGTGTGTGTGTGTGTGTGTGTGTGTGTATGTGTCGGGTGTACACCTGCTGTAGCATGTGTATGGAGGTCAGAGTTAGTCCTCCCCTTGATTCTGAGGCAGGGTCTCTTGTTTCTGTACCAGGGCTGTGCACTGGGCCGTGAGCTTTGGGGTGATTCTCTTGTTTTCTCCTCCCACCCCCCCCCATGGGACGCTGGAAGGACAGATGTGGGCACAGCATCCATCTTTTTACTGAGTTCCCGGAATCTGACGAAGGTATTCAGACGTCCTCCACCAGGACTTCTGCCCACCGAGAGCCCTCTCCCAGGCCTGGGATGGTGTTTGTTTGTATTTTAGGGGGAGAAATTCACTTTATTCACAGGTAGGCAGGACCCAGCCTAATACCTGGAGATGGTCCATCAGCCCCACCCACACGCCCCTCTGTGTGTGTGTGTGTGTGTGTGTGTGTGTGTGTGTGTGTGTGTGTGTGAAAACAGTCTTCTAAAACCTGTCACATGAGCATTTGAGTGATCTTTTTATTGTTGTTTATTTTTGAGATCCTGTTTTAATTATAACATGGTCCCCCTCCCTCCAAACCCTGACATACACCCCTTGCTACTCTTCTTCAAATCCATGGCCTCTTTTTTCATTGTTATTGCATGCATGTATGTATTGGTATGTACATATATATTCCCAAATACAACCTATTGAGTCCACATAAATGTTACTTGTATGTATGTTTTCAGAGTTGACTATTCGGCACGGGACAACCAACCGGTGTGCTCTCTCCCGGGGAGGGCCACCTCTCACGCGCTCAGCTTTACTCAGTTGTCTGTGGTTCTTTGTGTGGAGCTGGGTAGGGCTGAGGCCTCCCAGGCTTCTTCCCTGTGCTGTTTGTTGGTGTCCTTGTTCTGCACAGTCACATTGGTGAGGCTTTACAAGTGTAGCTTCTGCTGTTGCTAGGAGATTTCACATCACATCAAAGATACTTCTTAACTGCTGTATTCACTCTGAGGCGGCCACTTACCTCCTTCAGCAGCCCAGAGGTGGAGCGCATCTTCTGCTCGGCTAGGTAATAAGGTCTCCCACACACGCTGTATGTCTGACGTACAGGACACCAGGCTCCAGCTCCACTCTGTCACTGGTGCTGTGCTGCCAAGGCTGTACCCATGACCCCTAGGGTGGGGCAAGGGCAAGGCATGGCGAAGAGCTCCAGGTTAGGGTTTCCAAGGGCTCCCTGGCTCACCAGGGGAAGGGCTTCTCAAAGTTGTAGCTACTTGAGCACTGAAAGATCTTCTTGCAACGAGAGAGGGTATATTTTGCCTTCACTTTCCTGTCCTTAATAAACACTTTTTTGACACACAATGCAGTGGGGGTATCTTCACACACTTGTCCCAGACCTCCAGCCAGTTAGGCATATTCCTGTAAGTAACATGATGTTACCTCAAACCTTATAGTGGCACACGAGACATCTCTCTCATTTTCACAAGTTTCTCCTGGCCACCTATATTTTAGATGTTGAACTTGAGGACCCTCTATTGGGAGTGGCTACACATTTCTCAGATTCACCATCAACTGGGGCTTCACAAACATCATCTTTCACAGCCTGTAACAGGACCCCAGACCTTAGTAGGTCCCCAGACCTTAGCACAACTGACTCCATGATGGAAGTGCCATTCAGACTGTAGACAGCATGTAGACAGCACCACCTGCCAATCTAAAAACAAAGACCCAATCCACCAAAGCCATAGCTCTGGGAAAAATACCTAATGTACTAATCTTGCTGTTTAGCTTCTGTAGTTCTGCTCTGGCTAACTGTTCTTGTTACTGAAGTATGTCAACCCAGAACATGATTTTTTGTGCTTTGAAGTTCACCCTGAGAAAGGCTCAGTGCTACACTGGGATCCTGGACACCCACTGTAGCCACCAGCCAGCTAATAAAGACTTTCTATTGGCTTAAACCCATGTCTGAGCAGTCTTCTCTGGTGACTGTCCCACAACAATCTGGAGGCCCCAGCAAGACACCAGAGACCAGACTTAGAGACACCGGGGTCTCAGAGCCCCTTGGAAGGAGGAAGAGTGAGTGGTCAGGGGACTCCTGGGGGTGTGCAACCTGAGATGTTTCAGGTCCCTGGGGTTCCCTTTAATCAATCACCGCCTAACACTTGGGGGTGGGGGCGGGTCTGACACTTCCACCCCAAAAGGAAACAAATTAGAGAGTTGCCTGGTCTCAGGTAAGTCTGGCTAAGGTGTCTTCTGTTTGGACACACAGGAGAGGTCAGATGTGGCTGCTGATCCAGTGTATGGGAACCACGTGAGACATCACTGGATTCCCCCTGTCTATTCAGGTATATGAATGTGTGATGGCCCTCCTGGTTGTCTTTACTCTGTGTGTGTGTGCGTGTGTGTGTGTGTGTGTGTGTGTGTGTGTCTGTCTGTCTGTCTGTCTGTCTGTGTCTCTGTCTGTCTGTCTGTCTTTATATGTGTTTCTGTCAGTTCTGTTTGCCTGTATTGACCAATGGGTTTCTCTGGTGTGAGAACCCCTGGCTTAAGACCTATGCCTTCTCCTGTTGGGGGCCTGAATCCTTTTGTCTCTTCCAGGTTTCCCAGAGAATGCCCACACACACACAAAAAGAAAAGAAAAGAAAAGAAAAGAAAACACTGCCTGTCCCAGTCCAGGAGCACTGCCTGTCCCACTCCAGGAGCACTGTCTGTCCCACTCCAGGAGCACTGCCTGTCCCACTCCAGGAGCACTGTCTGTCCCACTCCAGGAGCACTGTCTGTCCCACTCCAGGAGCACTGTCTGTCTGTCCCACTCCAGGAGCACTGCCTGTCCCACTCCAGGAGCACTGCCTGTCCCACTCCAGGAGCAGGAGCACTTGCTTGTTTTATTGCTTGTTTCCTGTTCACGCTCAGGGTTGGTCCTTGTGTGGAGGTGGGGAGAGGCCAGACTTCTCATCCAGGGCCCTGTCATCTAAGCAGAATGGACACAGGGAGGAATAAATAGTTTCCCAGGCAAGTGTAGGCAGAGTTTTTCTTCAGGACCACTGACTCCCCAATAGTCACACAGAGACTTATTATTAATTATAAATGCACAGCCAATAGCTTAGTTACTAACTAGCTCTTACAACTTAAAGTAACCCATATTTCTTTTTTTTCCAAATTACAGGGTTTTAAATTTTTATTAATTTTTATTTTATGTGCAGTGGTGTTGTGCCATGGGTATCATGTCCCCTGGAACTGGAATTACAGACAGTTGTAAGCTGCCATGTGGGTGCTGGGAATTGAGTACCGGGTCCTCTGGAAGAACAGTCAGTGCTCTTAACTACTGAACCATCTCTCCAGCCCAAATTAATCCATATTTCTTATCTACACTCTACCATGTGGCAGTACCTTTTGTCAGCACGGTGTGTTCATCTTGCTTCTATCCACGTCTCCTGGCAACTCTGCCCTCCTTCTTGCCCATGCTCTCTTTTAGTCCTTTAGCTTTTACTACCTAGCTATTGGCCAGTCAGCTCTTTGTTAAACCAATGAGAGTAATACATATCCATATCGTACAAAAGGATTATTCCACAGCAGGTGAGCATTCCCTCGGCTCCATGCCTGTGCTGATCAGCCCCAGGGAAGAAGGAAAGTCCCCCTGGGCTGAACCTGAACTGAAGGAAAAGAGAAAGTTCCATTCTTTTCTCTTTCATGATTTATGTCTTCTTTTCAACCAATGATTGGTAGAGTTGAAAAACTCAAAACCCCATCATTATCTAAAAAAAACAAACCTGGGTTGGGCAGCGGGGGGATTGATGCCAGACGGTGCAGCACCGAGTTAGACATCTGGAGGTCCACTCCAGCAGCTGTGGGGGCGTCTGGGCCATGACCCCAGCTCTTGATGTCAGGTCTGTGCTCCCTCCAAGGGATCCATTCCACCTACCCATGCTGGTCTGTCAGTGGGGGTCCAGTTAGAAGATAACATACCTCGAGGGCCCAGGCAGAAGTAGAATGGAAACTGTGAATATAATTGTAAATGTTCTATTAACCACATTAACTGTAAAAAAAAAAAAAAAATAGGTAAAATCAGTCTTAATAATTCTTCTCTAGCCCAGTCTAAAATATTATCATTTCAACATAGTATTATTTCATTTATTATCATTTCAACACTCATGATATAAAAATCGTGAGTGAGACATCTTACGCTTTTCTCACAAGGGGTCTTTGAAATCCAAGTGTATTTCACTTACACCACTCAGTCTGGTCTAGCCGTATCCAAGTGACAACAGCAGCTGTCGGACAGGACGAAGAAGACCTTTGCAGTGCCTGAAGAGCAGGCCCACAGCTGGAAACAGCTGGACATGGTGCCCTGAGGATCGAGCATGTCCCCAGCTTGCTTAGTTATCTTCCCCCAGGTACCCAGGGTCAGGTGATCTTCCCCCAGCTACCCAGGGCCAGGTGATCTTCCCCCAACTACCCAGGGCCAGGTCGAGGCTCCTCCCTTGGTCCCACTGGGACTTCTCAAAGGGCTGCCATTCTGGGGTACAAAAGGGCTCTGCCACCTTTCTCCAGTGGCCCCATCTCCTGGGGAGTAAGCACCCCCAGGCCGTTCACTGTCTTCTCTGCAGCCCCTCAATGTGAATTTGTTCAAAGTGAATCCATCCGTCCACCAAGCCAGGCCCTAGGTGTAGGATGCAAACATGGTTCCCGCCCCTGGGGCGCTCTGAGCCTTCTCTCTTCCTCCCTTCTTGCATTTTCTTCCTTCCTCTCCCAGGCCTCACGCCTCTTTCCTGGTGAGGGGCTGCCCCCCTGACCAGCCATGCTACTTTAGGTTTAGTTTCTATTTCAGGGTTTGGCCTGGTCCCTCCTCATCCTGGGGAGGTTTCTGAGGTGTATGAGTCACTTGCCTCAAGGAGCACGGGGTGGCAGAGATGATGGGGTCACCAAGAGGATAAGGAGGAAGTCTGGACGGCACAGCAAGGTCACAGTGCGGGGCCTGTAGCCTCTCGATCGTCCTGGAATGACCCACACTGAGCTTGTCCGGAGAATGACGCTCACCTAACGTGGGGAAGGACAGAAGGACTCCCCATCTCCCGTCAGCCTTTCGACTGAGATCCAGGGTCGTGTGTTGGTGTCAATTCAATATCTGACAAGTACCCCACACCCCAGGGTAAGATAGTCAGCGGATTGTGGAGCAGGGAGAAGCAGCAGGCAGAAGCTGCGGGCACTCTACCGATGGTGTCGCTGTGGTAACACGCGGCGGCAGGGTGAGGGACTCTGCAGGGGCCAGTGGGCAGTGAGCATGGCTTCCACGGCCGGCCATCGCTATAAGGAAACATTCCTTCTGAGTCAGTCTTTACACTTTCCCAGTGGCTCGGCATGGCTGATGGTCAAAAGGCCAATAGCTAAAGATGTTGGAGGAGGTGGTGGGGTAAGCCAGGGCCTGGCATGTACTAAGCCCAGGCTGACATGCTGAGTCTCCACCTCCCGATAAGCACTGTCGTTCTCTTAAGAGAGTTCAAGGGTTCACTGAGCCAACGATCTTGCTGGGTCTATGGTACACGTGCAGCCTGGGGAGTCTGAGAAACCTGCCCTTGCCTCGTGTGTGAAGACAGAGTGTTCCAGGCAGTCACAGCCTAGAGACCCAATGTTCCCAGCCATGACACGGGTGAGACAGCCATGGGAAGGGACTTCAGACCATCAGGCCCTCTGCAGCCCTGTGAACCCCGGCACATGTTTGTAGAGTGGTAGCCTCCTCGTACCTCCCGGGCAGTGACAGGGCAGAGAGGCATGTACAATCTTCCCTAACTGTCAGGGCCACCGGGCACTCCTCCCTGCCTTCCCCTCCTTCCCTCAGGTTCAGACTTGTGTGGTAGTCTCTAGCCTCTCTCCTCTTCCTCCTGGTTTTCTCTCAAGCACTTACGTCTCCTAGCGTGACCTTCAGCATTAACCCCAACTTCATGACTACTTAAAAAGCTCTGGACCAACGCAGCCAACCATGCACTTTCACATACCCTCAGCCCCGCCAAACAGGGCACCCCGGGGAAGCATGTGATTATCCCTAAGGAAGAAACAGACAGGACACCCCAGTAGGAAAGCCTGAGCAGGGCACCCCCAAGCCAGGCATTCCCCAGCAGGGAACCTGTGGGAGGCCAGCTCCCACCTTTTCCAGGGTTCTCATGAGGAGGAGAGAGGGATAAGAAACTTTTAGATAGAAAGATAACGAAGAGGAGAAAGACAGAAACACAGGATAGCTTCGGGACCTGGATCAAAACCCAACGGCCCCTTCTGCCTCTTCAAAGGGATTTTTATAACAATGCCAAGGAGCACGGCAAAAGACACCCCCCCCCCTGCTAGAAAAAAAAGCCGAACAACAAACAGTAGACCCTTCCAAACACTTAGTAACCACACCCGTGGTCAAATCATCCCCTTATGCAGCCCTGCTGGGTAAAGCAAGCTCAGATTCTCGGACCCTGAGTAAGTTCTCAGTAGGAAACCTCTGTGGGTCTCTGCAGGAACCCCCAAGCAAGGTACTCCTAGCACAGCACTCCAGATCTCTGGCTCAAGCTCGTGGGAGACCCTCCAGCAGGGAATGTGCTTCCCTTCGCCTCCCAGCTCAGCCCTCTCCTCTGCGTCTTGGTGTTTCTTGTGGATACCTGCCAAACAGCCATCCTTCAAACCCTGGCTCAAGGTCAAGTTCATCATTTAAAGCACTGCCGTGGTCGAATCCTGGCGGCTTGTCAGGACTGCGTGGAGCACTTTTTTAAAAAAGGTCTGGCTAAGGCTGTCATTGTAGAACTTGCCACCAAGTCGGCCCATCTGAGTTCATGCAATCCCTGGTCGGAGGAGAGAACAGACTCCCACCACAAATTCTGACCTCCACACGTGCACTGAGACATGTGCACCACCACACCACCACCCCAGAAAATAAATAAATAAATGTAGGGCTGGAGAATCGGCTCAGTGGTTAAGAGTATTTATTGCTCTTGCGTAGGATACAATTTCAGTTCACAGCAACCTTTTGACAGCTAACTCCCAGTCTCTAGAGATCTGGCACCATCTTCTGGCCTCCTAGGGTACTGCATGCATGTGGTGCACAGCCATGCATGTGCAAAAACCACACATTAAAATAAACAAATCTTTTAAAAAAAAATAATAATAATAATAAGTCTGACTGTCTCCAAAGAGACCAGCATCTCTGAGATGTGGAGCCCAGCAGTGGACTGTTTATCCTCAGGGTCAGGAACCACATGGAAGTACTTGGAGCAAGCTGGAAGAATCGCATTGCTACCACTGGCTCTAATTTAGGATGTTGCCATAGCTCTTTCAACCTGAGTTTCTCCACCTGTGAAAAGGAGCTTGTCATGGTCGTCCCCTGGGGATGTTCTGAGAGAGGAGGTCAGCATCCAGCAGTGGCCGAGTGGCTGGGTCTCAGCTGCCCTCTTTCAAGTCAGACACTGGCAGTATCAGGGAAGGTACGGGTAGTAGCCACGCAGGGCCACGGGGCCCTTTCCTGGGGCTCCTGGAGCTCCCATGCTTGAGGAAGACATAGACAGCAGAGAACAAAGACATCTGAGTCCTGGTCTTAAAGGATGTACGTGTTTCTTCTCTTCATCCCGGAAGAGGATGTGAGAAGAGTGTTCAGGAAAGAGCAGAGGAATGCCCAGGGCTAGTGAAGGGCCGAGGAGGAAGGTTTGCTGGCAGCATGCCATCTGAGCTGGACACAGTTACTTCTGCTCCCTGTGGCCCACATGGAGTGTGAGAGCAGCCAACGGACTTACGATCTGGCTGCGGGCCTCTTCAGGTCCCTCTGCGGTATATAGACAATCGCCTCGGGGTGGGGCTGAGGAAGGGGGCCTGAGACTGCTCCACCCACCCACCAACCCAGGCTCCGCAGGCCTTGAGCAAGAGTGATGGTTGATCTGCATTGTTGGAACATCATCTATAAGGGAATCTCCAGAGAGGATAAACTAAAGAGAGGACACACACACACACACACACACACACACACACACACACACACACCGTGCACCCACACGCACACTGAACATGGATAACACCACCCCGTGGGATTGGGCTCTGGATAAAACACAAAGCAGGAAGTGAGCAGAGGGCCAGTATCCATCCATCTCTTTCTGTTTCTTGACGGTAAATGCTATGTGACCAGCCACCTCATGCTCTGTCCACCATGAGTGAGCTTGACACTCAAAGCTGACCCTAGACATTTACCACAGCACCGAGAAAGATAACCAATAGCTCAGATGAGGCGCCCGGAGGCCCAGCAGCTCTCGGGCCCAGTGACCCCAGCTCCCTTCTGCCCACGGGAGTGAATGAGCCAAAACGTAGTTACTCTTGACTGTTAGAAGGACCTGGAACAGAAACCAAGGGTCTGGCTGAAGGCCACCCCAGGTCCAGACCTGGTTTGCTCTCAGACTCACCAGCTGTGTGACCCCTTGAAGATGTCTGATGGCCCAGAATTTTGGTTTTCTTAACCAAGGGGTGAGAAGGGCGCTGGTATTTCAAGCTGTTGAGAGATTCCAGTAAACAAATGCCAAGTTCAAGTTCCGAGCACAGGCAGTCGGAAGAGAGTACTTGTTCTCGGGGAGGGCAGCGGCCACCCCTAGGGGACAAGTTGGGAAATTCCAAGGCTATTTTTAGTTATCACAATGCCAGAGACTACAAGAACAGAGCCCAGGGACCCCCACAACACAGTCATGCCTGAGAAGAAATGCCCAGCCGTCTACGTGTCAAAGGAAGGTTTGGACGGTTTTTAGACAAACTGAAGTTTCCAGGAACTCAACCATTGTGCAAACTGAGGGAGTTGTGTGTTTTGTTTGGCATGTCACCAAGAGCTGTTGACTTCATGGAAAGTCTCACCCCTCACAGCACGGCCGCTGTGGTAGGGAGGTGACGGTGCTGGTCCCAGGCGTCCACATAGGATCAGCAGTCTCTTGGGCACACGCATCGGACCTTCTCACTGTCCTTCACCAGAGCTTCTCACACTCTAAGGTGCACTCCAGGGGGTCTCGTCAGAACACAAAGTTCCCTGTGGGAGGTGGGACAAGGCCCTGGGAGCTGCCCGTGTCTCTACAGCCTGGTGTAGTGCAGTAACAGGTGGAAGACAGATTTCATTAAAGGCTCTGCTTCCTCTCTTCCTCCTCTGGGTGACAGGCACCATGTTGGGTCCAGTTCCCCAGTCCAGCAGACAGACAGAGAGAGCAGAGCGCAGGTGGCTAGTGGGGTGTGTCTCAGAAACACAAGCAGGTCCACACCTGCAAGATCCCACAGAGGAGGAGGTGGAGCTGTGAGACTGTCACAGCCTAGGCCTCGGCTGGTGTCCTCCCTCTGGGGTGGCCTTCGGAGAGATCTCAAACTGAAGCAGGCGGCTGAGGCATCTACCCGTGTGGTAGTTTGAATGTAATTGCCGAGTTGGCGCTATTGCACTATTAGGAGGTGTGGCTTTGTTAGAATAGGTATGGCCTTGTTGGAGGAAATGTGTCACTGTGGGGGCGGGCTTTGAGGTCTCCTATGCTCAAGCATGCCCAGTGACACAGTTCACTTCCTGTTGCCTGCAGATCAAGATGTAGAGCTCTCAGCTCCTTCTCCAGCACCATGTCTGCCTGCATACCAACATGTCCCACCATAATGATAATGGACCGAACCTCTGAAACTGTAAGCCAGCCCCAATTAGATGTTTTCCTTTCTAAGAGCTGCTGTGCTCATGGTGTCTCTTCCCAACAAAAGAAACCCTAAGACAGCCAACCACTGAAAATCAATGTCCAATTTCTTCCCACCCTGTGAACTCCAATTTGGTTCTCTTTGTGTATGTATGTGTGTGTGTGTGTGTGTGTGTGTGTGTGTGTGTGTGTGTGGTGTGAGATGTGTGTGGTATGAAGTGTGTTTGTGGTGTGAGGTGTGTGTGTATGGTGTGAGATGTGTGTGTGTGGTATGAGGTATGTGTGTGTGGTATGAGGTATGTGTGTGGTTCGAGGTGTGTGTGTGAGGTGTGTGTATGTGGTGTGAAGTATGTGTGTGAGGTGTGTGTGTGTGGTGTGATGTATCTCTCTGTGTGTAATGTGTGTGCTGGCACACCTATGCAGACAGAGAGGCCAGAGGAGGGTTTAGAATCTGCTCTATCATCCTCCACCTTATCCTCTTAAAACAAGGTCTCTCCCCAACCTGGAGCTAGACCCTTGGCCAGCAGGACCCGGTCTACCCTCCCCACAGCACTGGGTTACTGACATGTGTGTGAACATGCCCTTCTTTTGGGGGGGGGGTTGTTTGTTTGTTTGTTTTCCGAGACAGGGTTTCTCTGTGTTGTTTTGGTGCCTTTCCTGGAACTCACTCTGTAGACCAGGCTGGCCTCAAACTCACAGAGATCTACCTGGCTCTGCCTCCCAAGTGCTGGGATTAAAGGCGTGCGCCAGTGCCACCCGGCACATGCCCATTTTCTTATGTGGGTGCTGGGGCTCAATCCCCCAGCCTTATGCTTGCACAGCAAACGTCCCGCCCCTCTAGGGTCCATTACCCATGCCCGCTTTGGCTCTTTGACCTCAGGTGAGAACTGCCAGCAGTCAGCCCTTGGGCAACTGAGGGAAGGGGAGGGGTCAGATGAGGGCTGGGGCGGCACACCTGGCAGCCACTGGAGCCATTTACTAATTTTTAAAATAGTGTATGGGGACAGACTATATCGTCTCTGAAATCCCATCACAGCATAGTAAGGGTCTTTCCAAACAGGGGACAGGGAAAGAGGACATGGGACTTAACAACCTGAGGACCTCTGTACAACCAATGGCAGCAGCTCCTAATAACAGAAGTGGGTGTTTCACCAAAGGAACAAGTATTCATCATATCCAGGCACTGGGTTAGGCACCTGGAGGCTCACTCAAGCAGCTGCGGGGGTGTTCGGGCCATGACCCTAGTTCTTGATGTTAAGTCTGAACCTCCCTCCAAGTGATCCACACCACCTACCCATGCTGGTCTGGCCGTGGTGGTCCAGTTAACCACAAGTGCCCCACAAGGGCCTAGCTGGGGCATAAAGCTCCAGAGGAGAGGGGCTTTTCTCTGACCAGATAAGTCTATGGCTCGGAATCACAGGGATCCCCTCTGATTTTCTCTCTACCTTCCCTTTGCTGGGCCCCAGAGGAAGAAGTATATAGTAGGGCAGAGAGACAGAAGCCATGACTTTTGGGCCAGACAGGTAGGAAGCCAAGCTGGACTCGGGTGAAGGACCACAACAACGGAGCTGCCCAAGTTAGGGACCTCAGAGAGGTGTGCAAGTCCAGGCAGGGCCAATGCATGGCTCTTACCCCATCAGAGGGGCTGAGACGGGAGCCAGCATCCCTGATTGGCCGCTGGGTGGCCCACGTGTGAGACAGATCCAGAGAGAGTAAGCAGACCTGGAAATGAAGTGACATTGGAACCACAGTTCACAGAGGCAGATAGGAGGCGTGCGTGGTCAGGGGTGCGGGAGACGGTTCAGTGATGGGGTGCTTGCCATGCCAGGGTAAAGACCCAAGAATGGACCCCAGATCTCATGTAAAACCCTGAGTGCGGGCCAGAGTGGCCTCCATGCCCGATGCCCTGAGCTCCATCCTGGGGACACACATGACGCAAGGAGACAGCTAACTTCAAGCTGTCCTCCACACTCATGCCACGGCGTGCCTACGTACACACACACACACACACACGTAGAGAACTAAATGTAATTTTAATAGGTTTTAAAGCTGGGCACAGCTGTATGCAGCTATGACCCCAACACTGGGGAAGCAAAGATATGCGGGTCCCTGGAGCTGAGTGACAGTCAACCTAGCCAGATGGCTGGGCTCCACTCCAGGTTCAGTGAGAGACCCTGTGTTTTAAAAAAAAAATGTGGAGAGCCACTGAAGAAGATATTGACCTCTGGCACTCACCCACACATGCACACACCTCCCTACACATGCATGAACACATACACAGGAATGTGTGCCCTGGGTTACAATCATTGCTAAAACAAACACACACACAAGGAAGCCCTTTCCATGGATCTTAAACATGACCCTGTGTAGTGGGTAGCCATTCCAGCTTTGATCTGGAAGTTCCAACCCCTATTGAGGCTTTGGTAACCGTCACGCCTACAAGGCGGGGCCAAGAGAGGATCCTGAAGACCCGAGATCCAGATGTGCCAGCTCTCTTGGTTCCTGGATCCTGGACGATGGAGGTAGACCGAGCAGAGTTCTCCAGAGAACACCGCCAGACTGCGCCACACCTTTCCCAGACCCTGTAAACTATCCATTCACTTGTAAGTTACCCCACAAAATAAACCCCCCTTTTAACTACGTGGAGTGGCCTTAATAATTTCAACAATAACCCCGAATCTCAGAAGATAATAGGCACAGTGTCTACGTCCCAACTCAAAGCCACTTAATGTACATAAAGCCAGAGAAGTCTGACATCCCACAAGGACAAACATTTGACAGTTAACTGCTATAGATGAAGCAGATGTCCATTCCCCAACAGCCATGATGCCCATGCTCCAACAGAAGAAACACTCTTGAAGTGAACAGAAAGAGAAAGTCATAGCAGATAAATAAGATATTAAAAGAAGTATAATCAAAAGGGAAGGGACTCCATGGCGATGGGGCAGCTGTGAACCAAAGTCATTCCTGAGTTAATGGTTCTACATAGTGAGTGTGGAGAGTTGGGCTATTGCAGATCTGGAGGCCGATTATCTCGGACTCTCTTGAGCTCCTTTCTAGGCAATCATTGGCCTAACATCTGTGTGACTGTGTGGCAACCACATGAAACCTTTGGTGATGTAGGAATAGACCACTAGCTTCCACCGACGCAAAAGCTAAGAATGTCAGCAGACAGCATCTGACTCCTACAGCAGAGGTCTCCTCACTTTGTAATAAGCCACCTACTTGAAAGTGCCTTGATGTATGGCTTTTAAAAAAAAAAATCTGTAACTATATTTAAGAAAAAACAAACTTCATGAAACTACTTTTAAAGACAGGACTGAGAGCTGGGGGGTGGGAGCACATGACTTAAATCCCAGCACTCGGGAGACAGAGGCAGGTGGATCTCTGTGAGTTCAAGGCCAGCTTGGTCTACAGAGTGAGTTCCAGTTTGGTGCCTGGAACTACACAGAGAAACTACACAGAGAAACCCTGTCCCAAAACACACACACACACACACACACACACATACATACATACACACACACACACACACACACACACACACACACACAACACACCAAATACATACAC
>CABHPQ010169260.1:0-20560 GCA_902168405.1 Peromyscus aztecus
CTATGCCTTATACTTATTTTTCAGATAGAAATTGAGAAAGGGATAGAAGATAGAAAATTTTGACAGAAGAGAATTACGCTGCAGTCTCGGACATCCTTCCAGTCCGCTTTCCTTTTCTCTCGAGGATAAAACCCCTGCCTCTCAATATATATATAACATATTTTCCATAACACCGGCATGCCTTTCCACTGGCAGGGCTGACCCACACTTTCGCCAAAAACTCTGTAATAAAACTATTATTTTCCCTTATCTTTAGTCCCTATTACTTTGTCTTTAGTCCCTGTTCATTTGTCTTAGTCCCTCTTTTTTGGCTTTAGTCCCCCCTTTTCCTTTTTCCCTTTTTTTCTTCAGTCCCCCCTTTTTCTTTTTCCCCTTTTTTCTTTTTTCCCCCTTTTTTTCTTTTTTCTTTAGTCCCTGTTCA
This sequence comes from Peromyscus aztecus, assembly GCA_902168405.1. NCBI lineage: Eukaryota > Metazoa > Chordata > Mammalia > Rodentia > Cricetidae > Peromyscus > Peromyscus aztecus. The sequence continues at coordinate 422 of CABHPQ010169260.1, forward strand.
GGCGCCATTCTGTGGGGCGTTTACCCACCACCCCCACAGCTTCCCAGAGTTTTCTTGAGTGTGAGCAGCAGGAAATAATAGATAGAAGGATTTATTGCGGAGAATATCGCGGAGATAAACAGAAAATAAAGGACAGCCTCGAGAGGGCCTGGAACCTTTTCCAACGGGCCCAGACTGTCTCTGCCCCAGGGTTTTTATAGAGACGCCAAGGGGGTGGAGCAAATGACCTCCTCCCCCAGCACAGCCAAGTGCAGACCATCTCAGACACCTGCACTCAGGCCCGTGGTCCTAATCATCCTCTATGTGGATCTGCTGGGTAAAGCCACGAGGAACCCGAGAACGGCCCCCCACAGAACCTACATGGTGGAAGGAAAGAACCGACTCCTGCAAGTTATTCTCTGACCTCCACATGCGCACCATAAGATGTACATGTCTCCCAGCCCAAATAGATAGATAAATGTAAAAAAAATTATTCTTAAGGTGAAAGGAGGGGACTGACCCCTGAAGTTGTCCTCTAAACACACACAATCCATGGCAGGCCACATGGACACACCCACACAAACTGACACTGAATAAAAAAAAAAAAAATCACACATTTCATAATGAGTAAACTCATTCAACATCTGTAAACAAGAATAAATTTAATTTCTTTTAAAGATTTAATGATATACAAAATGTATATGGTATAGTATCTTTAAGTAATACACTTTTTCTCTCCACATCAACATTAAACACTATTTAAACAGCTTATCTCTGCTTGCCTTGTCTGTATCTATGAGATACACTATTGAATACAAATAAGCTTTACACTGCTCCCTTCCAAATTAAAATTAAAATTAGTACCTAGCAAATGAAAAGAAAGAGAAAGCATAAAACTTGAGACAAATAAGCTTTTCTTGTTGCTGAATATGCAAAAATATCTGGGCAATTAAGTTACATTTTCTTGGCATAAAGTTGGATTGTGATTTCCTTATACTGTATAAAGATAATCCAACAACTGATTTCTTAAATAAGTACCAACAACAGAATTCACATTGACACATTCCTACACAATTTGAAATGTGAGAGCTCCCACGACACTCTGATTAGATACACTAAGTCAGTAAATCTTTGGAGATGTCTGCAACTGCAGGTTGTTACAACTGTGACCTTCCTCACAGGAAACACCCACTGAACAGTGAGTTAATTCTCATTTACCATGGCTTTCTTTTACTCAACATTGATAAAATAATGTAAAAAACCCTTTTGCACAATTCAGGCTTTGTTTAACAAGAAACTGGCTGTATCCATAAACAGAATCTAAAGTTGATTCTTAAATAAAATCCCCCTTACAAAATGGTCTTCACGAGGCCCCAGATTTGATACTCAACACTAAGGAAGGCGAGAGGGAAGACACATGGTTGTCAGTGCAGGCTTTTTAAGATGCCCGTGAAGCTAGAATAGTAAGGAGTCATTTTTCCTGTGGCCACAAATCTAGTTGAAAGCTAGTATCATTACCATGCAGCACACCAAACTGAGGAAGACTTCTGCCATTTAACCAAAATGCTGCATGATTTCATTTCTCTAGCTGAATGGCTGTAACTGAGCAGCCAATACAACTCAGAGACACTTGACTTTGGTTAACAGTACTGCACCGAGTGACAGGGAATCACTACCCTTGACAGGAGCAAAGTTTCAGATCCCCTGCCAGAAGAGCCCTTTACCAGCTGAAAGCACTAACTTTCTACCACTGTTAACATTTCCCAGTTGCATTTGTATCAAGGCGCTTTTCAATTAGAACATTAACCTCTAAACTATGTGTGGGGCCAGCAAGCTCAGTTTGCACACACATTTTTATATCATCAATTCCTTCCTGAAGGAAAAATGACAGTCACACTTTTGTGAAGTGTAGGCAAAATCAATAATTCAGTACTATAACATCAGACGAACAGAATTTGTTGCTTCTGATTCTTTGGTGGAATTTCCAGACGGAAGATTCAAATCTGATGACTCATCCTGAGGAAATATAATCTTATCCGGCGTATAGTCATTCCTCTTCAGATCTACATTCACAACCCCAGCAGGGGGAAAAAGTCAGTATATTTACAAATGAAAAGTTAAGAACATTTTTCTACATCAATTTTCCTCTAACCATGTCAGATCTATTTCCTTTAATCTTACACTTAATAGGCATACATTTCTATACAATTATTACATGAGGACCACAAATCAGTAAATCACGTAAGTATGACCACACAGTAATGAACACAGTATAAAAGGCCCTGCTTTTGTGAAGCTTAGGAGGTCCAAGTCTTATACCAGAAAACCTCCCATGCTCATGGACTGTTATGGTAAGATTGCGAAAATGGCTATCCTACCAAAAGCTATCTACAGATCCAATCTGTAATCTCCATCAAAATTCCAACATGGTTCTTGACAGAAATTAAAAAAGAATCTTAAAGATTTATTTATTTACTCATTTTTGGGTTTTGCATGTATGTCTGTGTGAGGATGCCAGGTCCTCTGGAACTGGAGTTACAGACAATTGTGAGCAGACATGTGGGTGCTGGGAATTGAACCTGGATCCTCTGGAAGAGCAGCCAGTGCTTTAACTGCTGAGCCATGTCTCGAGCCCGAAAAAGAATCTTAAATTTCATAGGGAAACATAAATGAGAGCAAAACCTCCTCCTCCTCTTTATCATCATGAAAAAAAGAAAAATCACCCTCCAGATTTCAAGTGATACACTACAGAGCTATAGTAATATAAACATCAGGGGACCAGCACAGACCAGACCCACAGATCAATGGATACATTTAAGTGTACACTCCTATAGTCACCTGATTTTTGACAAGGAGGCCAACAAGACTCCCTGGAGAGAAGAGGGCATAGTCAACAAATGGTACTTTCAGACTGGATAACTACATGTAAAAGAATGAAATTTGATCCCTCTCTCTCATCCAGCACAAAACTCAACTCCAAACCGATCAAGGAGCTCAACGAAGACCCGATGCCCTGAATCAGGTATAGGACAGGACTGGGAATAGCCTTGAATTCATTGGCACAGGACAGGATTTTTCTAAACAGGACCTCAGCAGTGCAGACAATAAGACCAACAATAATAATAAATAGGACTTCATGAAATTAAAAAGTTTCTGTCCAGCATGAAACATCATTTGAGTGAAGAGAGCCAAAGAATGGGAATTATCTTTAACAATTATATATCTGACAGAAGGTTGGTATCTTGAATACACAGACACAGACAGACACAGACACACAAACTAAACACCAAGAGACAGACAATGCACTGTAGAAGAAAGGGCTAAGACTTTAAAAGCCAGAGGAGGTGGATGAACACAAGGAAACAGTGTCTGTCAGAAACAAAAGGGCAGCTGCACGTAAGAACTCATGGGTTTGAACATATGCACAAGCCTCATGCAGACTAATGTCAACAGGAGAGGGAGGTGGCTATCCAAGTCTACCCAGTCAAGGAACTATCTGAGAGAGAGTCAGTTTTCTTAAAAAAAAAAAAAAAAAAAAAAACAACAACAAAAAAAAAAAAAACAAATTAAAAAAAAGCTGTTTCTGGGCTGTAGAGATGGCTCAGTCAGTAAAATACTTGCCACATAAGCATGAGGACCCGAATTCTAATCTCAGAACCCACATAAAGAAAAAAAAAAACAGTCAGATGTGGCTGGGTGGGAAGCAGAGGCAGACGGATCTCTATGAGTTGGTTCAGGGCCAGCCTGGTCTACATAGCAATTCCCAGGACAGCAAAGGGTACAAGTGAGAACCTGACTCCAAAAATAAATAAATAGAATACAGTCCCTGGTGAGTTAACCATACTCCAGGGGAAGGCGACACATCCAGGAATATCTGGGTAGCATAAACGGACTTCACAGGTTAAAGGAAAAAGGAAGAGGAGACACAGGCAGGAGGGAAGAAGGTGAAGGGCAGGCAGTGGGGAGTGTGATCCACAGCCACTGTGTGGAACTCTCAAAGAACAAATAACCTCCCACTTTGGGAGAGAGGGTTTATGTAGCCTTTGTTAACCTGGAATTCCCTGTGTAGCCCAGGCTGGTCCTGAATTCAGAGATCCACCAGCCTGTTTCCTGAAGGCTGGGATTAAGGCATGCATAACTATGCCTACCAAAACAACATTAAGAAACAAAAAGAAATTTTCTCAATCTAATCCAAGTGCAAAAATACAGTTAACATCTTTAATATAAATTTTATTTTAGAAAAAGAAAATCATTTTCTCCCTCTAAGGCTTGCTTACTTGTGTCTGTGTACAAACCAGTGTTTGCTTGTGTGTAAGTATGTGCATCACATGCTGTGTCTGGTGCCCTGTCCTCGCTGACTAGAAAAGGGAGCCAAATCCTTTGGAACTGTAGTTATGGATAGCTGTAAGCTTATACATGCTGGTGCTGAGAACTGAACCTAGGTCCTCTGCAAGATCCACAGTCTTTCTGCTGACAGACAGCCTCTCTAATCCCACTGAACATTACCTTAATACAGGAAAACTCAATGCTTCCAGGAACAAGGTAAGAGACATCTGTCCTTGCTCTACCTATCTTAGCACTGTACTGGAAAGCCTGGTCAGTGTAAGACCTCAAAGGTAAAAACAAGGCACACAGTACAGAAAAGTAATGAAATTATCTTTATTAACTATACAGATAATCTCAAAGTGTGAATCAAGAAACAATTCACTATTTTACCACCAAAACCTAGAATGATTTCTGGCATTCTTCAGACATAGTAAATAAATTAAATGGATGAGCTTTGTTTTTTATAAGTAATGAAGAAGAGTTCATGTGTGTATATATAAGGAGCTGCCACAGGAATTCCAGACCAATTAACCAAATCTTTGTACCTATGGCCTTATTATTATCGTAAACAACTCAGATAACAATGTATATGCCATATGGACTAAAAACACACAAGTCAGGGACAAATGTATAATTATAGTACCCCAGAGGATAAGGCAAATGAATCACGAGTTCAAAGCTAACTTGGGCTACATAACAACAGAAAAGGAGTGAACATTCTTACCTGGAAGTTTCAGTTTTCGACAGCAAGAATTACAGTGATGTTTGGCTCTGAAGTTTTTTATTGCATCTTCTCCTAGATTGGCAGGGCCAAAAACCATGTCACAGGATCTGCAGAATTGGCAAGTAATGAAGGGAGGTTATTCAAGTGGAAACGTGGAGTTTAAAAACAGCAAATTATGCCTCAATGAAATGGTTAAATCTTACCTTTTTTCTTCAGCTTTTATCACAGATGGGTCAGTCAAGTTTTCACCCACACCTTTAAGTGTAGACATAAAAAAGACAACATGTATTATGCAATCAATATAAGCACTTATGTTTACATAATAAAAAGGTTTGGAGAGTTTTAGAGCATCATTCTTAATTACATTGTTAAATTATTCAAAGAGTACTTTTCTCTCTTGATATTTCACAACTTAATATTTTAGAACTCCACCATATCTGAGATATGCTTAAAATTACATCTCAGAGTGGGTGAGGTGGGCACAAGTGTTGATATTTGAGATACTTGATTACATTGTGTAAAGATACGTCACTGTGACTGGTCTAATAAAAAGCTAAATGGCCGACAGCTAGGCAGGAGGTACAGCAGGGACTTCTGGACAGAGAGAACTCTGGGAAGAACAAAGTGGAGTCGCTAGTCAGACTCCGAGGAAGCAGGATGGGCAGAGTGGAAGAGTGTAGAGAACACACAAAGGCTCTGGTGGTTCCCAGCATCTGCACAAGCTGCCTCTGACTCACTGCCACTAGTAAAGTGTGCTTTGCTATTTGAAAGCTTTTAAGAAGTCCTATAGAACATTTATTTGGCATTTAAGAAAAGTTTTGGTTTTTTATTTTTACCTTAAGCCTTCCCCAGAGGTATTTTTAAAAGTTGGTTGAATCTTTTAAAAATAATCACAAATACTTAAACCCATTACAGTGAAACCCAATTAAAATGGTCCAGTTTCACAAGTGGAAAATCTAGAATTAAAACTTGATGCCAGGGCTCAGCTGGTAGAGTGTCTGCCCAGCATACACAAATCTCTGGATGTAAGCCCCAGCAATGAATAAACTGTGAAGGTGGCACACATCTGTATTCAAGGTCATTCTTGAACACAGTGAAGTAGCAGTCAGCCTGGGATAAATGAGACCCTATTTCACAAAAACAAATAACAAAACAACAGGACAAAAAAAGCAAAGCAAAACAAACACCAACAATATATTTCTATTTTATAAGAGTGTTCTGAAGAACATGTAGAGTTTGTGTAAATATGTATATGCTGTGGTGCACGTACAGAGGTCAGACGACAACTTTCAAAGTCAGTTATCTGTCTCCACTATACAGATTCTGCAGATCAAAATGATCTGTCAGGCTTGGCAGTTCAGTCATCTCCTGGGACCCCAATACTGCTACTTTTTACCCAATGGATTGGAAAAGACTGAAAATGCTCAGTACTCTATCAATAGCGGATAGATGGACCTAGAACCTTTTTTTAAAGTATCAGGTAGTGCTTTACTGAAACCCAAACTGCACTAGTCTCTACACTAAGCCAGTTTAGGAATCCACTGACAGAATGAAAGCAGCCACAGCGCTGTTTGCAGAAGCAAACATCAAACTGGAGTGAGAGTCTACCAACGCAGGCACACATCATGCACCTCCCTATCACACGGGCACTGAAAGCAGTGACTCTGACTCATCAGTGACAGAAGCCACCTAAGGTGTTAGGTTGAAAACACGTATTTAGTAATCCTAGTTTTGGAAAATCCAGCACACCATACCATACCCAAGCAACTAAACAATAAACAGTAATAATCTGTGAGCATAGATGGGAGTGATGAGTTGCAGTTTCTGGATGTCTTCACAAGAGTAACCAAAATGGGAATACTTTGGTCTTTCTGTATTCTGTATCATGAAATTGTCATAGTAATCATCTAAAATAATCTACAAAAAAATGGCTCAGCTGGGCCTAATGAGACTGTAATCTCAGCTACTTGGGAAGCTGAGGCAGAAGAGCTGCAAAACTCAAGGCTAACTAGACTAAAGAATGAGGTCACGGCCAGCTTGACAACTTAGTGAAACACTATCTAAAAAAAAAAAAGGAAAAGGAGGAAGAAAAAAAAAAGAGGGGGGGAGAGCTGGAGAGATGGTACAGCAATTAAGAATACTTGCTGTTCTTCCAGAAGAAGAACTGTGTCTTCTTTATAAACTGAACCAGGGTTCAGTTCCCAGCACATATACGGGAGTTCACTACTGTCTGTAACTCCCAATTACAGGAGATTCAATGACCTCCTCTGACCTCCACGGACACCAGGAACACATGTAGTGCTTAGACATCATGGAGGTAAAACTCATACACATAAAACAAAAATTAAAAATCTTTAAAAATTAAAGAAAAAAATGGGTATCTATGATGGGGAACCAGCAAGATGGGCTTAGGAGTTTGCTACCTGAAGATACAAGCCTGAGAACTTCAGTTTGATTCCCAGAATCTGGGAAAAGACCAAGGCAAAGAACCAACTCCACAAAGTTGTCCTCTGACATGTGTGCCACCCCCCCATACACACACAAGACACACACGACTCAGATGGTGATGCACACCTTTAAGCCCAGCACTCAGAGGGCAGAGAGTTCCAGGCTAGTTAGAGGTACACAGTGAGACCCTGTCTCAAGAAAAACAAAACAAAACCTCAAAAAGTCTAAACACATATACACAAAATTTTTAAGAGTGGTAATAACAGAGTGTTTACTTAGCATGTTTTGAAAAATCACATGTGAGGGAAAGAAAACAGGTTGAAAGATTCTCGAACAAACTCCTAGGAGTTTCAGCACTCTACCACTAGGTGTAATGGTGTACACTTTTAATTCCAGCACTCAGAAGCAAAGGAAGGCAGATAGGTGGATCTCTTGGGTTTAAGTTTGTAGACCAGCCCAGTCTATACAGTGGGCTCCAGGTCAGACAAGGATATAAGTACAAGAATACATTGTGAGTCTGTCAAAAAACAAACAACCAACCAGGGCAGGGGAAAGTTTGAGCTTTTTCTCTTGGTAAAAGCAGCTGCCCCGCAAGAAGTCAACTACCTAAAACCATCTTACGAAAGGAAAGCCCGTGTTAGTCACACCAACAGGGAGTAAATTCAGGTAGTGAAGAGACCTAAGATATTTAATTCCAATTAAACTATTATCAAGGTTTTTTGTTTTCTGAGACAGGGTTTCTCTGTGTAACAGCCCTGGCTGTCCTGGAACTTCGTCTGTAGACCAGGCTGGCCTTGAACTCACAGAGATCCAGCTGCCTCTGCCTCCTCCTAAGTGCTGAGATTAAAGACATGTGCCGCCACCACCATCTGGCAGAAAAATTTTTTTTATACCTAGGATAGGAAATACTAAAGGCTGGACACCTAGAGTATAGTAGTAAGAGTTCACAAGAACTTGTATCACCCTAACAATCATTAAGATAATCAGGCTGGGTGTGGTGACACATCCCTTTAGTCCCAGCACTCAGAAGACTCAGACAGGAAAAATCACAAGTATTAGGCCAGCTTGGGATGCAAAGTAAAACACCACCTTAATAAAAGGAAAGACAACCAGATTTAAAACCCCAATGATGCCGGGTGGTGGTGGTGCACACCTTTAATCCCAGCACTCAGGAGACAGAGGCAGGCGGATCTCTGTGAGTTCGAGGCCAGCCTGGTCTACAGAATGAGTTCCAGGACAGTCAGGACTGCTACACAGAGAAACCCTGTCTTCAAACAAACAAACAAACAACAAAACCCTAATGACTAGACTATGATTGTGACTTATTTTACACTTCCTATCAGCCTAAGATTTTAATTGACCAGATTTCTGTATATCATGTGTGATATATTAATGGGTGAGAACCTACCACACAATTTCACCTTAGTAATTCAATCAGTAATAGATTTTACCTTGTAAGTCAAGTACCAGTAACTCCCCTCTGGTATATTCATAGGTCCAGTGGCTAAAGGCTAGCATGATCTCTTCCAGAGTGTTTGTTGGAATAATCTCATCACCATTATTATTGTTGTATTTTCTAAATTCTCCAGTCATGCATTCTTCTACAGCAAACCACTGCCCTGCTGAATGGCAGTACAGTAGGAAAACCTCAAGGAACCTTATAGAAAAGCCACAAACATCACCAGGAGATCTGTTAGTAAGATTCTAATTAGTAAATACTCAACATCAATAATGCGTGCCAAAAAAAGACTGCTATCTAAATAATACTAAGTCTTCACCAAATGTTAAGATTTACCTCGGAGAGTATGGTATGGACTTGGGTTTCATCTGATTAAAGGCAAATGTGAGCTTTTGTGCTGCTCTCTGTTGTTGTATTTCCTACAGAAGAGGAGAAATCCTTTGATTAGTATTCAAACGAACTTAATTTAAAAGTTAAAATATGAAGTCAGATCAGTCATGTGTTCACTAATACTTACTCTAAGACAGAGATGCAGAACCGTGTCTTCTTTATAAATACTGGACCATGTGTTAACCACCTCAGGAAGGAAAGACTTGATGATATACAGATGCCCTGATTTCAGGATATCATGCTCTGACCAGGTACACTGTACTTTGACTGCTCTTCGTAAACCTCCTCCCATTTCCTCTTTACTTAAAAACTCTATTTTGGCACAGAGGCCTAGCTGAGACCAAGAAGACATGCTATTATTCAGTATACTGGGAGAACTCTCCTCCAGACGATACACCGTGACAGGCTCACCTGCAAGATGAACAGACACAGTTTAAGATTAAAGTATAACAACAAATTAAAATAAATATTTGTAAGTATCTATGGTTAATATTAAGCAAGGAATAGAAGATAAAACCAAAGCTGCAATTTTATAAAAAGTGATACATAACAGGAAACAAAAATACACTTTGAGAGGGGATGTGGCTCACTGCTCACTGGACAAAAACATTGGTGGAGCAATCATGAGGGAGGCCCCGGTGCAAACCTCCAGAGCCCATGTAAAACGCCAGCACATGGGCACCTGGAACCCCAGGGCTACTTAGAACTCTGGGCTCTGTGAGTTGCCAGCCTAGTTCCAGGTGCAATGGGATCCTGTCTCACAGAAATAAGGCAAGGAGTAATAGAATATAACACCCAACGTTTTCCTCTGGTCTCCGTGGGCACACACCAGCACATTTTATGCGTGTGTGTGTGTGTGTGTGTGTGTGTGTGTGTGTATGTATATATATATCACAAACATTTATTTGAACTAATAAACTTAAAAACCAATTTAGTGTCACTGAACTCATGTTGAAAGATAAGCATGTTTCAAATTAAAGATATTTTAAAGACAAACTGTCAGGGAGTACATATACACATGAGCAAGTGGGTGCCAGAAGGTAACTTGATTATTAGGCTCTAATTTCTCAGCAGCCACTCACTTTACTTCTTGGAGCAGGGTCTCTCACTGGCCTGGAGCTCAGTGATTAGGCTACACTGGCTGGTCAGAGTGCCCCAAAATGATAATACATGCTGGCACACCTGGTTTCTTCACATGGGTTTTGGGGAATGAACTCATCTTCTTATTAACTGAATCATGTTCTTTAGCTCTCAAGGATAAATTTTTAGAAAGCAAGTAAAACTTCAAATACACAGGAGGTTAGAGCAATCTGTCTCACATGCTATGATGTCAATTTTCCTACACTTCTGCTACCTGACAATGGATCAATGTTTCTGAAACAGAACGGTTTCTTCTAATGCCTGCCCCTACCTCACTTGAGTATACCCTGCCCTTCTAGTCTGAATGAGAACACAGCATGGTTTCTAGTGCTCCCTCCTATTCAGTATACCTGCCCTTCTAGTAGGCAAAGAAGGTGCATGAAGCTGTTATTTCTTCATAGGAATCCTTCTCATTCTGTCCTGACCCATGTTCTAAGTTATGATTAGACATCACTGAGTGTTGCTTCTTATTTATTTTTGGGATTTACCTCGTGGAGGTACAGGCACGAAGGGAATACTCTGTGACAACCTCATCAGGTTATTTCTTTCCACAGCTGCATTGAAATAGAGAGAAATCATGAAATCTCTAATGATTCAAATATCAGTAAATTTTGTTTTTTCAGTATCACTGACCTGAATAATAGTAATTTGTATCCATAACAGGCTTAAATGGAGAAGCAAGACCTAAAATTATAAATAAATTAGACTGTTTAAAAAGCACTTGTGCAGCGTAATTTTATGCTCAGACATTCTCAAATAATAATCTTAAATTTCTTTCATAACCTCTCCTAACCAGAGGGAAAAAAGGAAGGTAACAAAACTATTATCACATATCACATGACCCCATTTCATTGAGGCAAGACAGTGGCCACTGTGCTCCAAACACCTGGGAAGAAGCACATGATGCTCCACTCTCCAGCTCTTGACACAAATTGCACCTTCACACACACCTGCCACTCAAAAAGAAAAAATGTTCTGTTTCTGGCCTTTTGGGTTGGGGACAGTAACTATCTAACCATTTTAGGTGATCTAACGTGAGAAGTGAGCTTCTGGAATGTAAAGAGACTCCAGACCCTCTTCTCTTGTATCTATATTTTATGTATTTATCTATTTTGAGGATTTTTACTTTTAACCATAGGAAGAAGAGATGGGAGAATAACAGATCTATGATGTGCTAAGTTTTAGAATATAAATGAGAAGGAATCTACTATTACACAGGGAATAAAAGCCAACAGTTTTAACACCGTGTTAATATAAAAAGATATAATATATACAGACACCTATACACAAACACTTGCATCATAAGGACTACAAAGGAGGGTAATTAAGGCTGCCTGGTTAATCAGGGTAGAGGCTACCTCACTCGGGGGAAGAAACAGCAATCTGCAAGGCAGTGGATTTTTAGGGATACATGTACAAGAATATCTGAAGTGCTATCTATCGTACATGCTACATTTGAGAAACCCAAGGCAGTTTAGTATGAATGACTACTTAAGAATACAATCAGTATAGTCTGTGGAGCTTTCTGAACATCACCCACTGATACTCTGTCCACAATATCTAATTCCACAGGTTTGTGGTATCACAGATGACTCTACAGTGATTTGAATATGCAACCAAGATTGCAAATTAACGAGCAAGAGCATAAGCATACCTGAAGGAGGTGAAGCTACAGAAGCAGGCAATATCAAATTGTGAAGAGCCTAATATGTCATGCAAAGAAAGGACACTGCATTTTACTGAATGACAATGGGAAAAATGTAAAGCAGAGGAGTGGCAAGATCAAATCTTTCAGAATTATTTTGGTGGTAGAAGACAGACTAGCAGTTAACTACAGGCAGGAAGTCAGCCTGGAATAACTACTCTGAAAACCTATCTGGCAGGCAGTAACTATTGAATATGAACATATGCATAAGCTATGACCCAGCAATTCTACCCTTAGGTATATAACCAATGGAAAGCAAATTTATGTTTACCAAACAACATGAAAAAGAATGCTCACAGCAACAGAAAGCATAATGGTTACACATTGGAAGCTACTGAAATGCCCATCAAATAGAATGGATAAATTCAATATATTCCAACAAGAAAATACTATGAAATACTAATAATGCACAAACTACACTAATACAATAATACTGATGAATCTCTCTGTATAACAATTACATCTCTATGACTCCATTTATATTGTACCATAAAGTAAGCCACCGTGTTAGTTAGGATGGAGGCCACAGCAAGAGCCTGGCATATTAGCAATATTCTGGTTTTGGGTGCTGGTTAAGTGGGGACTGGTGACAGAAAAGTGGTCATCATAATTCACAGGGTGGGTCATGTGTTTGTAAAACATCTATACTAAAGATGAGGGAAGAGTTTTCCAACTACCTTGGCTTTTTAATATTTGAAGTCAAAAATGTCTTGCCTATGATAAGGTGGTAAATGGTTTAATTATGACATTTAATTTTTCATACTAAATCTACTACACGGACTCACCATTTAATGTTCCTCCTTCAGATGGCCTAAGGAAATAAAAAAATAATATAAGCTGTGCAACAACCTTAGTTTTGAGAATCATTTAACTTGTGATTTTTTTTTTTTTTTTTTTTTTTTTTCCGGAGCTGAGGACCAAACCTAACTTGTGATTTTTTTATAAGGTTACCATAATTATTTAATGAAATGCAACTAAAGGAATAAAGGTATTCAGATCTGTATGTCTGAATACTTGCCATTCTCCTACTCCATATACAGACATGCATATATTTACATGTACTCATGTTACCAACAACTTGTACCTATACTTTATGGCTACATAAATTTTATTTTGGAGCCAAAATGATGGCTACTAGATCTTAATAGAATAATATTTTATCTCATGGCTCAGTATTTGGAGACTCACTCGGTACTGTGACAATGCCGGGAAATGATTTTCTATGATTCTAGAAGTACTCCCACAGACTGATAGGAAAAGGACTGAGGCATTATTTTGCAAGATTCAATATCCAATATCCAATCCATTTATTTATTGATTCCAAGTGGGAGTTCTTTGAATTCTAAGGATTCCTATGCAAATGAGATAGATATATGAAAAGGGGAGTGGGATGTGACCAGGATGAATTCCAGGATGAGTTCTCCCACTATGCAGCTCTGAGCCTCACTTGTGACCTAAAGTTCAAGATCCAAAAGGACCCTGTAAACATAGAATGACCATAGCCTCTTCCCAGTTCCCATATTCCAACTGGCCCCAAAGGTTATCTTCACTTTAGTAAGGTAAAGATGTTTTGTAAGGAATATTTTGATCCAGCATTATTCACTTTTCTGCTGCTAGCGAGCCACTCTTTTCTCAGTACTTGACTCAATCCCCAAAACCAAAAGAGAAAAAAGAAAAATCAAAAACAAAAACAAAACTTCTTCTGTTTTTATCTCCTAAGGCTTTGGTTATAAAGACACAATCCCAGAAGGGGATTAAAAGTAGTTAAGTCTTAACTTATTTATGCCAACACCATTTACTTTCCTCTGTGTTCATACCTACTTCAAACTCACAAAGTGGAGACACTGATATGTATTGCTTGAAAATGGCCTTTCTTCCCCAGTAGTACTTATCTGGGTGTCAGTCATTGAGGGGCAATTACCCATCAGACTGCTTTTTGTTTCTCTTTTGGTCCTGGAGTTATCACGTTCAGTAGATAACTTTTCAGTACCAAAGCTTTCCTAAGTATACTGTGTACTATTGCTCTAATCATCAAGGTATTTTCCAAAAGCAATTATAATGCTTGATTAGAATGACTGACAAATATGTTAATATTAACCAAGTTCCTCCAATTTCCTCCCTGTAAAAATGGGAAATGCTACAACAAATATCTTAAAAGAAGTATAAAAGAGGTAAGACAGAGAAGAATAAATATGGTACTCATTAATTCAGATACTTTTCAGGCCATTAAGAAAAGACTTACTTACATTTCTCTGTTTGATGGTCTATCTCGTAACCAATCCTTTAGTCAAAAACAAACACAAAAATTTAAATATAGAAGCAGTTCTCTAGAGGCAATGTTGACTATTTAACACTGTTTCTTAACATTCTTTAAAAATGAAGGGCTGAGAACTTAATATGAAGTCCTTGTTTCTTCATACAACTAACTAAATAACCATAAAGAGAAATAAGCAAATTCAGGAACGTTATTTTCTCCAAGAGTTGTGTTTGTGTCTCTCTGTGCACCCATGTGGGTAATTATCTTTCTTTAATCCATGCTTGGTTTCACATGGGTGCTGGTAATCTGAAACCAGGCCAGGAGGCTTGTGTAGAAAGCATTTTACCTACTGACTCAATGCCCCAGCCTCCAGGATTTCTAGTTCTTCAAATTCTTTGTTTCTGATGACAATCTTATTCTCCGAGCATGTCTCTGATTCTAAAAATAATTTGTGCTTCTTGCCAAAAGAACACCAAAGTATAAATAGAATTAAAATCACACCAAGTAAATACAAATAAAATGATGGAAACACAAGCATTAAGACAATGCAGCTATTTTATACACCCATTCATATGGCCTCTATTCAGTAAACTTATTAGTCATGTTTCTAGACATATTTAGCTTCCCTAGACTGGGATTCATATTTTCTGAATTTGAATTTTTATATATTAATTTAGAAAATCCCAATTTATTTACAGTTCTTCAAATTCTACTTTCTCACAGCCAATTAGATGTACTTCCCTGGTCTTCTTTTTCTTTTCCATCTAAATGTACTTCATCTGTGCTACATTCTGGCCTTACTTAGTAAATCTCTCTTCAGAGTGCCTCGCCTGTTACCCAACAGAAACATATGGTCTTTAATCTTGACCATTACTGTGTAGCCAGGAAAGCTGGTCTGGAATTTGCTAACCATAAACATGCTCCCTCCAGTCTTTGTCCCCAAGTACTAGGGTTACAGGCATGTGTTCTATATCACAAAGTATTTTTTGTTGTTGTTGTTGTTTTCTTTTTTTGGTTTTGTGAGAAAGGGTCTCATGGTGTGGCCCTGGCTGTTCTGGAACTCATTTTGTAGACCAGGCTGACCTTGACCTCCCAGAGATCTACATCTGCTGAGTACTAAGATTATAAGATGTGTCAACATGCCTTTTGACTATTTTACTTCTTTCTCTACATATTTTTGAAATTGCTAATATTTTTAAATAGTATCTTTTCCTTACCTAATGTTTTATTATTATTATCAATTTTTTCTATTTTTAATAAGAATAATTGAGGTTGAATAAAGTCTCTGTAGTTAGGAAATCATCTTAATAGAACTTTGTTGCAGTATTGTACAACTTAGATTCAATACAGACTCCTAGAGAATAGGACTGGTCACAGTGAAATTCTATTAACAAACTCTTTTCCTAATGAAACAAATTTTTTGTTGTTTTTTTGAGACAAGGTCTCACTATGTAGTTCAGGCTAACCTCAAACATGAGATCATCTGCCTCAATCTGTGGATTATTGAGATTACAGTTCTGGGATTGTAGATTTGTACCAAAAAAAAAAAAAAAAACCCACATGCTTTTGTTTGTTTGTTTGTTGTTTTCCAGTTTTGCAAGACAAGGTTTCTCTGTATAACAGTCCTGGTTCTCCTGGAACTTGCTCTGTAGACCAGGCTGGCCTCGAACTCACAGAGACATGCCTGCTTCTTATCTGCCTTCGCCTAAGCTAGTGGTCTTGGTTGTTCACCTGGTTTTAAGGAGAATTTACAAAAACCAAACACTACCACAAGTGGCTGGGAATGAATTCATGTAATTATCTTCAATTCAAACAAGAAGTCTTGCTTTTCGCTGTGTAAACTTTTTGAATGTTCGTAACAGGATGTGGTGATATTTTGTTTGTACTCTTAGCAAATAAAGGTTGCCTGAAGACCAGAGGACAGAGGCAGCTTAAACATAGAGGCAAGACAATGGTGGCACACACCTTTAATCCCAGCTCTTGGGAGGCAGAGGCAGAGATCCATCTGGATTTCTGTGAGTTCAAGGCCACACAGAGCTACATGAGATTAATCCAGTCTAAAAGAAGAGCCAGGCAGTGGTGGCACACATCTTTAATCCCAGCACCAGGAAGGATGAAATAGGAAGTGATAGTCTGGGTGGAGAAAGGAATATAAGGCTGGAGGAGACAGGAATTCAAGTTCTTTCAGGCTGAGGATCTGCTGAGGTAAGAGGTGGTGGCTGTGGCTTGCTCTGCTTCTCTCATCTTTCACCTTTCATCCTGATACCCGGCTCCGTTTTGTTTATTAAGACCAATTAAGATTCATGCAACAGCAGGAGGAGATTCTTAAACTGCCACCATGTACTAAGGTCAGTTTTCTAAGGAAAACTGTTTTTAAGGCTTGATATAATTGCCCATAAAATACTAATCACGACTTTTAAATATTCATTAGTAAGTATGTATATGTTCTTGCCAAAATGCTACTCAATTGAAATATACAAACCGGTAACAAAGCTGCTTTGGAATCTACTTCCGGGGAGTCTTCTGTAGACATTCTTCTACTATTGCTTTCTGCTACGAGAAAATAAAAAAAAAAAAAGTTGAACTAAACTTTTTTTTTTTAGTTTTTTTGAGACAAAGTTTCTCTCTATAGCCCTGTCCTGGAACTCGCTCTGTAGACCAGGCTGGCCTCGAACTCAGAGATCCACCTGCCTCTGCCTCCCGAGTGCTGGGATTAAAGGTGTGCACCACTATTCCCCAGCTAAACAACTAACAAAGCAAAGTGTTTCTAGGTAGAGTATAACCTTCCTAAGATGGTTTCTTTTCTTCAACAAAGCTGAACCCAAGAATTATAAGAGGCCTATAAATCTCCAATAAATAAAATTTATTCTAAGTAAATTATTCAATTTATTGTGAAAACCCAGTAAGAAGCAAAACATAAAACAAGTCCTATACTATTTTCAAATCACCCCTATTGACAGCCAAGGTTATCTGTTTCTTGTGCATCTTTCTGGAGAGTGTTTCAGTCCGTTTATGTATGTACGAAATAGCCCCTACCACTTTACATAAACTGCAGCATAACACATACTTTGAGGGTACCTTTTTTTTTTTAAAAATGGTTATGTGGTTTTGTTTTCAGATATGGGTGTCTGTGCATGATGCCCAGGCTGTCCTGAGCTTAAAAATGATCTTACTACCTCTGCCACCTGAGTATCCGTAACTTTTGGTTGTGATACTCTGCATGGTTGGGTTAGGTTTTTTAACTTTAAGCTCGGAGATGTTCCATGGAAGTACACAGGGTTTCTCTATTATTATTATTTATTATTATTATTTTAGAAGGGGGTCCCACTTTGTAGCCTTGGTTAGCCTGGAACCTGCTATGTAAAACACACTTGCTTCCCAGAGATCTACCTGACTTTGGTCTTATTATCATTAAATTTTTAAAGTTAATTAAGATTCTCTGAGGCTGTTGTTACATATGGTGGTGAGCCACTATGTGGGTTCCGGAAATCAAACCTGGATCCTCTTAGGAGCACCCAGTGCCCTTCATGGCTGAACCATCTCTCCAGCCCACCTATTTTTTTTTTTATATTAACTTTAATTTCATAGTACAGATGTATAATAACAAAGCTAGACAAACTACTGGTTGACACTGCCCTGTTCCTAATGTTTTACTCTGATAATAATAAAGAGTGCTATATTATTCTTCCCACTCTTGACTTAAGATGATATCCTTGTTGTCACAATCATTCCTTTAAATCCTAAATGAACTTTTTTTGAAAGATCAAGAAATGAAAAATCTCAGAAAAAAAGTTCTATGCCAAATGCACAGAGAAAAGTTAGTCATGGTGGCACACTCCTTCCCTTTCAGCACTTAGGAGACCGAGCCAGGATGAATGCCCTGAGTTCAAGGGCCATATGAAGGAAGACCCAGTCTCACAGAAAGTTGAAACATATTCTAAAACTCAGGGAAAAACTTTTTTAGTAACCTGAAAACGATAGAATACATGCTACTCTGAGTATCTCAAAGAAATTTAGTTAAGGATCAAAGAATTTAGGATGCTGATTTAAATAAACTTGTGACATGACCACACTAGTGGGAAAGGGTGAAGGCTTGTGTATTTGTGTGTATGTGTTCAGTCTGGAAATGGTGGGAAAACAGAGTTCAGTCTACACTTAGTTAAGAAAGCTAAGAGCTAGGCATAGTGGTGCACACATTTAATCTCAGTTCTTGAGAGGAAGAGGCAGGTGAATTGCTGTCAGAGGCCAACCCAGTCTAGATCTATATAGCAAGTTCTAGGACAGCCAGGGATACATAGAGAGACCCTGTCTCAAGAAACAAACAAACAAACAAACAAACAACAAACAAACGAATTAAAAAAGCAAGCAAGCAAACTTAAGAGATGTGACATAAAATGAAATAAGACAGAGCAATATATATAATTGTGTTATTTTTAGAAGCAATACACACATTACCCTAAAGTATTATCTGACAGTTTCACCTTTTCCTTGATAATTACTTCTATCATTTCTTTTACTGACCTTATTTCCAGGACTAGAATATAAAATATAAATAGCTACAATTCATTTTTGATATGTTTTTGCAGATTATTTTTACTGTAATTAAAGAACTCCATTCTTACATTACTAAGTTTTATTCATGAACAGATGGCTCAATTTTATCAAATGCCTTTTCTGCAGCTATTGATATGATTTTTAGGCTTGAATCTGCTACTATCACTCACTGTAGTAATTATCTGATTGCCAAGCCAACCCGAATTTCTACAGTAATATATACTGCTGAACTCAGTGACAGAAAGAGATTAAAAAGTGATGGTGAGGGGACAAAAAAGCACTGTTTTTAAAAGGAAAACTTCACAATTATTTAACCTTTCAATTATAGGCATTTATATAAAAACAAAACCAGGTATGGTGGTATGCACCTGTAGTACAAGAACTAGGGACACTGAGGCAGGAGGACTACTTGAGTCTAAAGGTTTGAGACCAGCCTGGGCTACAGTGAAGCCTGGTCTCAAAGACAAGGATGCTAAGCATAGTGACCTATCTGTAATCCCAGCCCTAGCAGGCTGAGGCGGAAGAATCAGGAATTCAAGATACCCTCAGCTACACAGGAAGTTTGAGGTCAGTCTGGGAAACATGATTTTGTTTCAAACAACCAAACAAACAACAAAAAAAAGAAGAAAATATCTGATATGGAAAATTACCATGATACAGAAAATGAAAAACTAATAGCAGAAAAGAACAATATGCTATTTTTTGTATAAATTATGAGAAATAGGAAAACATATATTGTTATAAATGACTGTGTAAGCATAAAGACTAGCAGACACACCCAACCTTTGACACTGTGATATAATGTAGTCATGTTTAAGAACTGCATAATTAAGCTAAAAAAAAACTATCAAAACTCTTCTGCTTTACTTACTATTTTGTGTTGGCCTGTATTTGTAGCTATCCATGGCTGCATATGACCTGCAGGCCACAAAATGGATATCATGGCTAAACACAGATAAAAATAATAGTGGTTCCATGTGTGGCTGGATGAGAGGTAGTAATTTTTCAAAGTGTATTTTAATTTCAACAGAATTTAACCAAGTTAAACTAGAAAAATGTGTTGGAGAACTGATACATTCTGCAAATGTTCAAATTAGATTCAAAAGACCTTTAAATTTCATCTGATCTTTTCATCTGATTATATATTATATATAAAC